>OMLC01055486.1:0-13275 GCA_900302585.1 Regalecus glesne
AAAAAGGGATAGAAAAGAGGTTGGTACGGGGGGATGTTCTTCTAAGGCCCAGATACTATCCCCGATATAGTACTCCATAAAATCTGCAATTAAGCCCATTATTAAAATAATAATAAATAATTCAGTGTGCAATTTTAACTGGCAATTCTGTTTTTAAGCCTATGTTCTGCTTTCCACTTTATTGCTTTGTAACACTGCTAATTTCCCCTTGTGGGACGAATAAAATAATATCTTATCTATCTATCTATCTATCTATCTATCTCTCTATATATATATATAAGGGGCGGCATGGCTCAGTGGGTAGAGAGGTCACCTGGCGATCGGAAGTTTTGCAGGTTTGATCCCCGGTCCTGTAGAAGCGTGTCGAGGTGTCCTTGAGCAAGACACTGTTCCCCTAACTGCTCTGCCCTGTGATAGACTGGTGACCTATACAGGGTGTAACCCCGCCTCTCGCCCAATGAGAACGGAGATAGGCTCCAGTTCCCCCGCGACCCGATTTCGGATAAACGGTTGACGATGGATATATATACAAAGCCCAGAGTGTTACCACAGTAAAAACCTCTGGGATGAGAACCCATACTGCATACTGTTATCTGATCTGAGTGAGACTTTTGGGAGCGCTACTGGAGATTTTGCATCCTGAGGCTCGTCATCCCTGGTGTCCTTCTCTCCTGTCTCTCCCTTATTCTTCCACTGCATTCTATCTTGAGAGGCGAGCGCACCGCCGACATCTATATTTAGCATGGGGCCGAGTTCTTCCTCCTACTCTCTCTGTTGTGAGTGGCTGGCACAATATGGTGGATTGGCACAGGCATTCGTCCTGCAGCTAATTACATGTGTAATTAATAATAGACATTTCCTTTCAGGGTTGTGTGCATGAATAAATCTCATAGAAACAAAGAAGGCTTTTCTTTGCCCTTCTCTCTTTCTCTCCTCATTGAGTCCAGGTCCAGCTCCTCTATAGTGCACGGCTGCTGTTTTGAGCTGGTTTGAATGGAACACATTATTCTAGTGATATCCTGCCTGCGGTCATTTAAACAGTCATATTGGCTGTGCTTAAATGGACAGAGCCCCTCTGAAAAGCCCTGTTTATACGCCATCTCACCCACCCAGATGACACCACCTTCAGCCTTTCCCGCCTCATCACTTTCCACCTTAACCCTAATCTTAATGTAACATCAATCCCCGGTTGAAGTCCTGTCATATCGGGAGTATCCCTCTCTCTCTCTCTCCTGTAGTCTCTTTACTTCCCAAGTATGTGATGACCTTTGACCTTCGACCTTAGTTGGTGTGAACAGAGAATGATTCAATCTGTGTACCTGGGGTGAGTTAAAAAGCAAATCTCCATCTTCTGTGATTGTACACTATACTAGTTACTGAGCCTTGAGTTGTTCCGAGTGCAGTCTTCCCTCGTACCTCCATCTCTATAGAATGTCAAACCCCACCATGCATCCGGAATACCAAGTGACTGAATAAGGAGAGGCTGGGAGAGAACTGTGATAGAGGATAGTAAAAATGTGTTTTTTATCAATTCTCTTATCAAGGATTGCCATGTCTCGATGCATGCTCAATAATCCAGGTATGGAAATCACAAAAAAGAGGTGAATCCGTTCAACAGAAGAACTTCTGATCGATTCAGCTCTTTTTTTATGAAGGATCGCTATGTTAATAGAAAATAAGGCAAATTGTTTGGAGGGGTCGTGAACTATGAATGACTCAGAGGTCAGGTCCATGCAGTGTCCTGCTGTCTGAAAGATGCACGAGGGTGGTGATGGTGGTGGTGGTGGCTGACATGTTTACGAGCTGTTGCCAGATGTCCTTTCCCTGCAAAGCCCTTTGCTGATATTTAATTCAGGGATGATGACTTCATCCCGCAGCACTTTGCCACTCGGTAGCTATTACATCATCTGGTGCTTGGCATGAGACACCATGATGTCACCACCGGAGGCGTGGAGGTGAGACGGGGACAAGAGGCAAAGCTGCGCAGCATACTGCGTCTCTGAACTCCACCCACACAGTCAAGGAAGGAAAGACATTTGAATATTTATTTCCTATTTATTTTATTGATATACTCACTCATCATATTTTCATAATGAGATTTAGCCTCTGCATTTAACCCATCCTACTGTATGGGAGCAGTGAGCAGCTGCGGTGCTAAGGGAGTAATTAGGGCTTCAGTGTCTCACTCAAGGACACGTCGACACACCGTGCTGGATTCAGTTCACTGTGCAGCAGGAATAATTCCATATGTAGTTTGAACTGCCAAGTCTCGTTTTTTAATGCCCATGTTCTCCTTTCCACTTTGCTGATTGTAACACCGCAAATTTCCCCTTGTGGGACTAATAAAGGAATATCTTATGTTGCCTTAGATGACCCGCTCTACCTGCTGAGGGTATCCTTAGTGGGTAGAGGGGTTGTCTGGTGATCAGAAGCTTGTAGGGTTTGATCCCCGATCCTGCAGAAAGCATGTCGAAGTGTCCTTGAGCAACACACTGGACCCCTAACTGTCCCGCTAGTGCCACATAGTGGCTGCTTGCTGCTCCTATACAATAGGATTGGTTAAATGCAGGGAATTGCAAATCTCTTTTTGTGGGAATTATTATTATTATTATTATTATTGTTGTTATTATTACTGGGAACATAAAAGCCTTGAGTTTTCGCCGCAGAGCCACAAATTGTGTTTTCAGCATTGCCCCTGTACAGAAAACGTCCCATCCCATCTTCCCTTGCGGTTACACTGTACCTGTGAATTTCTGTTGGCACACACAGATTTATTTATTTTGAAATGGATGGATCTGCATGTCATGAGTGTGCATGCATGAGGACTAAGAACACACACGGAGTCAGTGCTTGAGTTTTCTCAGAACTTGCCATGTTTGATAGTAAGGTACAGACATATACATTGCAGCTGTCTTTGTGCTCACAGTAAGAGGGACAAAACATCGACGGTAAACTGTGTCGGGCTCACGTCTTCCGAGCACGTCAACTCGCACGCACATGCACTCGCACACCCCACTCACTCGTATGCACGCGGAGGCAGAGTAGTCAGCGTGCCACGCCCACAGGCGTGGTGGCGTGTGACTCGGGCTGCTCTGCATCCGGATGATGGTACATGATAAACCCACTTGTAACTACAAAACGTGTTCCAGCAACCAATCTGAGGAGTACAAAATGGAAAAACGTAAATCGAAATAAAAACAAGTCCACGTTTTTGTAAGTCAAACATATTCTGTATAAAATAAAGTTTGATAATCCACGTTTTCTCTTTACAGCGTTGGTATCGTCGGGCGATGTCCTGCTTATCAGGTGATGGTACTAAGTATAGTGAGGGAGCAGAGGAGAGAGAAGCAGATGAAGGAAAACGGGAACATTTAAAGACGTGCTGTGCTGCACATGGTGGCCGTGACTACCAGTCGTTGCTATGGAGTATCGGAGACGTGACTGCATGTTATCATGTTAACAGGAGTTTCTTGGCGGCAGTCTTTGGGATTATTTTAAAGCCATCGGATCCCCCTCTGGAGCCTTCGGAGCCCCAGACACTCTATTGGCTGATTGATGGATACTGAATGGTGACATTGACTAACGTGACCCACACACTCAACCACACGTCCATCCATCCCCACCCACCTTTTGCTAAAAGTCCAATGCCCTGGTGGCTGCTAAATCCCACCCATCCTCATAACATCCCCCATCATGACTGGACCAGACTGGATGTGCAGCATCCACCGGCGGCCATGCTAATCCTCTGACATGGCGTGCCACTTGGCGATCTGGCGGCGTGGGTGGTCGCAGATCTCCCTCCAGTGTTCACCGGGCGTCCCGGCCGCGGACGTGCCCAGGACTAGGCGCCCGAGGACGGGGCTGGGGCTTCGCGACTCCCGCCTGTCTGAGTCCATCAGCAGAAGCTCCACGCTGGTGTCCCGCAGCCCCTCATTGGAGGGCAAGTCGAAGATGAAGAGCTCATTGAACACCGGGTTGGGGGCGCACTTCTTCATGTGGGTCTTCTTCTTGCACACGCGCTTCTTCCCCTGGTACAGGTTCACCTTCACGTAGGGGTCTAGTGGGAAAAGGAGGAGAGGAAATGAGGAAGGCAGGAGGCCATCTTTGGATGCTCAGGGACTGTCTTAACACGTACTTACATAAAGGAACTCCTATTGAAAATCAGATTTGATGAGATTCCTTTATAAGCACCACAAAGCAGAACAGAGGCATATAAAATTGCTAATAATTAATAATAATAATAATACTATTATTAAACAGACACACAAAAAATGTATGATGGTGGCCAACGAGGATATCTTAAAACTGAAAAGTCTAAAAATAAGATGTAAAAACCGGCATCTAGCCCTGTGGTAACCCTTGGAGCTGTAGCTCATCTCCGGGTAAGTTCAACAGACCAGTCAATAGTGATCTAACGTGATGGATGGCAGTGATGAAGATAAAGAGGCTGACTATGCAAATATTCCCATGCATATTTGTGTGTGTGTGTGTGTTTGTCGAGTCCAGATCAGACTGTTCCTTATCCGATGTGAGGGTCTAAACAAGATGTGGTGCTAATGTAAACTCCACTAAGGTGAATTGTTAATTTGTGATAACGGGCCATACAACTAAATCTAACTTGACTGCTAGAGTGCAGCATCCATGTCATCATCCACAGCATTACAAGAGCTGAGACCACATGACAGCAGGGCCAAAATGCAAGTTGAACTCCATTAGCTGCGATGCGGCACAAGAGTGTATCTGTGTCTGCACATCACCAATCACACCCTTAAGCATACGCATGGCAATGGATCTGCGCCAGATGCAGGTGATCTGATCTGACTAGATGTACTGACCTGTGGGTCCATTGTTGTCAGTCTTGGGTAGGTTGCGGGCCTTGAGGACCACCACAGTCAGAGTGTTGGTGACGGACTTATAGCACAGGGACAGCAGTAACTCACCTCGACCTGAGGACTTCTGTGAACAGAAAGACAGGGACAGAAGATGAGAGGGCCGGAGGATTGAGGGAACGGTAGAAGGAGAGAGAGAGAGAGGACACGGGGACGGGAGGAACGGAGGCGATGAGTGCAGGGAGGAAACGTGTCCGAGAAGGGAATTCAACAAGGCATCTTATCCCAAAGCAGGGGCGACAACAAGAAGATGATTTAATTTTAAAGGCTCAGACACCAAAACTCATCTTCATTCGGACATCACATGTACTGTACACTTAGGCCTCCGAGCTGCAAGGCTCCGACTGGTCCCAGAGCTGCTGTGATCACTCTGCAGGAGTCCCGCAGCTCTGTGCATGGTTCCTATGGCAACAGGCAGTGGTACACACACACACCCAAAGGTGCCGCCTCACAGACATGCATGACACACATTTAACACACACACACACGTATGAGCACGTAGACTCCCCCTCCCTGACTTCATGTGTCCCTGAGCGTGTGTGTTAACAGATGGTGTGTTCTGGTGTGTTCTCAGTTCCCTCAGAGAGATTTCTGAGATGAGCTGATATTTGCTCTGCGGGTGATGCTTAAGGACTCTTATTACATCTGAGGGAGAGATGTAGACATCAGTGGATACCTCCACATGTGGATTGATACCTGGATTCTACTATCTTGTGTCTTTTATTCTAATCCTCTTCTACTTCTTACAGCTTGTTCTCTGTTCTTCAGGGGTTGTCATGGCAGATTTGAAAGTTTCCATCCATACCCCGTGAGGACACGGCACCGGTGGCGGCCATTTTCAACCCGGGCCTGGACCAATCCTGGATGGTCTTGACAATCCTCATACTGATTTGGCAAACTTGCATCAGATGCCCTTCCTGACACGACCACATTAGTGGATGGAGTCAGAGGTAAAGCATACGAGGCCATCCCAGTATTCTCACACCTGCACTCATGCCTGTCTCCATCTTCTGTTCTATTTCTACCAGTGACTGTTGTTTAGGATTGATGTTTGGAAAGTGGTGAAAGAAACTAAAGTTTAAAAAAATAGATTTTGACCAAATATTAGGTTGCCAGGTATTAGAAGTGATGAATTAATCATTTCCATAGACTCCCACATGAACTAAGTTCTGTCTCTGCTATGGTAGATTCTCTCCATACACTGTCAGACTTTAAAATCACTGCAGCTGCCGCACTGACAGTAGACGCTCTTGCCTCACTGGGCGACAGAGATACTATTCCATTTTCCTGCGAGCGAAGGGGCCGTTTTGTGTCCCCGTGGTCATGTATGAACGCCCCTCAGCAGTCTGAGGCCAGAGAAAAAGGGGCTGTGGCTGCACTGCCCATGACAGGCTTTATCGATCACTCCTCCGGCTGCGGATTTCTCCCTCATACACGTACATGCCTGCACATGTGTTGACACACAAGGACAGTTGGACAGAATCCGTGCCGTGTAGACCAAGCGAGCCGACACCCTGTCTGCAAAAGGCCGTGCCCCCACACAGAGAACACAAAGCAACCTCATCCCCGTCCTGACGTCTCTCCTCCTCCCTCCCTCTCATAGGACTACGAATAGAGAAAACGTGATAACGCATCAAAATCATCCACGTCGACCTCCTTGTGGCGTCCAATGCGTTACTGAGTACATGTCACCCCACGGTTCCCTGCATCATGTGAGACCATGTGAGCTTTTTCACTTAAGCTGCTTTCTGTACAACTCGAGCCAGGCTGCACAGACAGATTCTCACACATGCACTGAAAGAGGGATTATAAACTCGTTCATCCTGATGCACCAGAACCGACATCCACACACAGAAGAAGAGAGTTTCCATCTCTTCCTTTTCGTCCCCGAGCCATCAAGTCACACACAGGTGCTCAGAGATATCAGGATTGATTTCAGCAAAATGCAGATCACCAGTCCATCCCAGGGGTTTGAGCAGTCAGCGATTCAGTGTTCTACTCAAGGACACTTCGACACGCTCCTCTGCAGGTGCGGGGATCGAACCTGCAAGCTTCCGATCGCCAGCTAACCCCTCTACCCACTGAGCCACAGGACCCCTAGTATCCAACACTAATCTGCCAGAACTCTCCTGTAAACGACTGAGCGGAAAAAGAGCATATTTGTGGTCTTGGAGGTAGTCAGACAGAGCCTGTCATCCCAGCTCCCTGGAGCATCAGCCCACAGCTCCATAATGAGAGGATGCCGACGTCACTCCATCTATTCAACACAGATCTTACTCCCCATCTACTAAATGCTTAATTGGGATACAGAAGAAGAAGAACCTTTATCCATTTGTTATTCTACATACATACAAGGAAACGTGTTCTCTGGATCAACCCATCCTAATATATAAGGGCAGAGAGAAGCTGCAGTGCCTGGGGGACTACCTCCAGTTCTTTTTCCTATTACCTTGCTCAGGGGCACAGGCAGGAGTGTTAACCCTAACATGCATGTCTTTATAATGGTGGGAGGAAACCGGAGCTTCCATAGGATACTCACATAGACACAGGGAGAACATGCCAAATCCACACAGAAATAACCTGGGACGGGATTCAAACACACTCTTTTTTTTTGTGCTGTGAGGTGACACTGCTAACTGCTGTACCACTGTAGGGGCAATGTACAAACAATAAGTTATCTGTCTACAATCATCGTAATGCCTGAGGCAGGCATGGCTATTGGTGTTGCATCTATTTCTGCTATATTCAAAAAATGTGTAAACTCATATGTATATACTAGACAGATAGATAGATAGATAGATAGATAGATAGATAGATAGATAGATAGATAGATAGATAGATAGATAGATGGGGAGTAGATAAAATAATAATTCAGGGCAAAATCATGTTACTAGGTTTGACAATTTCAACATCACAGTGGTTTCTCTGAAATGCAGTGTTGAAGCCCAATGAACAGATGCTGAGAAGAGGTTGGATGGGGTGAGCGCTACATCTCTGAATATCTGAGTTCTAATCATTTGAACGCTTACTCAGGGAAACAGACTCGTGTGTCCTAGCCATTGTATCACATTGGGCTGTGATTTTCTGTTTTTTGGGGATTATTACAGTTTTGACATGTTTGTATAGACAAGAGGGAAATGAGCCTTCGCCATTCATAACTGGATGTCACTGGATGTCATAGAACTGATCCATGAATAATTTCAAGGTGTAACAAATTGGCACTGAAATATATTTTGCGTAATAGGGAATGAACTGAGAGAAGATGAAGATCTGATCGAGATGTACCTGCCAAGTCCCAGACCTACAACCTCTATTTCCAGACTGGTAGGTGAGTACAGCATACGTATTTTGAAATGAAACGATATGAATGATTGTTAGATTGGTGGTTTGATCCCTGGTTCCTTCAGAAAGTATATCGAAGGGTCCCAGAGCAAGACTGAACCTCTAACTGCTCATCCATTGAGTTTGATGACGATGGATGGACATTATGAATTGACTTATTATCTTGACAAAAAAAAAACACAACAGTCAGCTATCTACCTTCAGCAGTACGCCAGGACGCGATATCCATTTACAGATCTATGATGAGCAACAGATCTCTTATCTTTGTCTCCCAAATGGTATAGATCTGCCATCTGATATCCCAGAGCTTGTGAGCTGTATCGATCTGTATGTCAGTAAGCCAGTCTTTGTGGACATCACAACACTGGAATTGTAAAACGTGGACTGTGCAGTTAAGATCATGTCTTTACGTTTTGAATGGTTAACATATTCTGAATGTAAAAGGTCTGTTTTACGTGTCATGCTCCGCCCCCATATCGTGGGGGTGGAGATGGACCTAGATGGAGCAAAGGAAAATAAGGATGGATGCCTTTCTTCACACCCCACAATGGTGGGATCGAGCCCGCCATGCCTGGCTTGTCAATTTATTGTGAATATAATTTGGCTAAATTATTTGCCTGAAGCATGGCCGGCATTGGAAGTGGGCCAGACCACGATGTGCCCGCTCAAGTGAACTCATTGCCAGCTGATGTAAGCCCCGCCCTCACTTATAAACCTATTTATGATTGACATTATTTTTGACCTGTCACAGGGTCGAGTCACTTGACTCGAGGTTTGACTCAGGTTGGCGGTTGTGAATAGCTAACAGAGAAGGAAGGGGGGAAGGCTAGACCGCTACGTCATCCATACAATCGCAATCGGGCTAACAAAATGTACATCAGAAATTAGCTTGGAAAAAAAACAAGCCTATCTCAACCAGCACATCAAGGTCCTCGCTCTCCATGCCACCAGTGCTGCCACCAGTCTGTGAGCCCTGACCTCTCTTGATGCTACGGCATCACTGGAACCACAACCAGCAACACCGTCCTCCTCAAGCTGAGCTTTAAAACAGATGCTAGCTGCTGCTGCAAACCAGATCAGACCAGTACAAGGTCCGCGAAGCCTCCAGTAGCCCCTGATGGGTGGCTCGATCCCTGACTCCTGCAGAAAGTATGTTGGAGTGTCTTTGAGCAAGACACGGAACCCCTAACTGCTCGAGCCATGCAATGGGATGGTGACCTGTCCTGGGTGTTTCCCCACCTCTCACCCAATGAGCACTGGGATAGGCTCCATGGTTGGATGGACGGACGGACGGATGGATGGATGGATGTGTGGACATTATTAACAAATGTTCAAGGGTTTTAGCCATGAACATTAGAACCTGATTGCTAATTCCAGTCTGACTTTAATGATTCGAATCACTGACCAGGTCAGCACATCTCAGCTCTTACCTTGACGTTCTTCTTGATGATTTCTCGGCTCATCAGGACGCGGCCCTCCGACAGGTTGATCCCCGTCAGTGGGACGAGGGTCTCTCCAATCACCTCATCACGGGAAAACCTGTCAAAGCTCAGCACCATAAAGTGAAGCGCCAGCTCCGACACTCTGGCCAACGGGATGCCGTAGAAGCTGAAGGTCTCATCAAAGGCAGGGTCCAGGGTCTTCCGGAGGACCCTGGTTTTGACGCGATGCTTCTTCTCCGGCAACAAGGTCAGCTTGATGTAGGGGTCTGAGGTCAGGGACTGCTCATCTGTCGGGCTCAGGCCATGGGCCTCCTGTATCAATCAATCAATCAACCAATCAGATAAGCATGTACTCATTGAACAAGTCTCATTGGATGTGGTTCCTGATCCAAACAGAGAGAACACACACACACAGTACCTTGATGTGGACAACGAAAGCCTTCTTCTCCGGCTGGTACTCCAGGGAGAAATGGAGGGTCCCCAGCCCCACCTCCTTCTCCTCGACGTGGGGTTTGTCTACAGCCGGAGTTGGGGCCTGGCTGGAAAGGGAGCTGGAGGGTGAAGGGAGGTCACGGCGGTCCACTGCCCCAGGTTGGGTGAACCCGGCGTGGGGAGATGGCAGTTCAAGGTCAGGGGAGCTGCGGACCTTGTGGTGGTGGTTGGAGGGTTTCATGGTGAAGTTACCATTCAGATCTCGTTTCTCCAGGTCAAGGTGAAGAGCCGGTCGGGACCCATTCGGACTCGAGGCCAGGTTCATGTTGCCGGTCGGGGACACCATTGAGGCGGTGTGGCAGTTTCCATTCACGTCGGTTTTACCGGGGTCACTTGTCGGAGTGGCTGCAGGGGCGGCAAACTTCTTCTTGCCACTCAGGCTCTCGGGGTAGATGTCGACCCCTTTGAGCATGTGCACAAACTTGTAGGGAGGCGTCTTCTGGGACTTGGTGTTTTTCCGCTGACAGCAGATCCAGGTGAAGGCCGACACACCGAACACCAGGCCGAACACACTCACCACGGCCACACTCACCGGCAACTCCACTGCGGGGATGAGCAGAGGGACAGAGAGCGTAAAGAAGTTAGTCATCTGCATACGTATCGAGGATCCCTTCCCTGACACCACTGGTGGGCACATCTACAGTGGGTGTGTCCCAGCCTCTCCGTGTTTACATGTGCTGTAGTTACTATGCGCTGCCAATCAAAGTTCTACGCTCTTATGCTGACAGGGCTGGCCCGGTCGTCTCTCCCGCGCCTCATCCGACGATCTCGAGACAGATCCAGTCGAGCCCCTCCGTGTGCTCCTCTCCCTCCAGCGCTTGTCCTCCAGATATTTACGGTCACCATTAAACTTCCTAAAATGGGTTATAGCTAACAAGACACTTAAAACCCCACATTACAGGGGCGGTGCGAAGGCAAGTAAACTAAACAGCCATTTTCCAGTCACTTGCCACAGTAAACCTGGATATGAAAGAGAAGGAGGGGAGGGGGAAGCCACTCTATTTAGTTATTCCTACAATGACATGTGTGCTCTGCCTTTTTACCCATGCTATCGTATAGGAGCCGTGGGCTGCAGAACCACCCGGGGAACCACAGCCGGGGGCTCGGTGTCTTGCTCAAGGACACTACAGCACTTTTCAGATGGAGACGGGATCGAACCAGCAACCCTCCCGTGTCTAGACAACCCGCATGGAATGTAACTCTGGTTCCGTGGCTCAGACAGGCTCCACATAACGCAGAGCAACAATCTTCAGACGCAGACACGAGGGTTGACTACATACAGGAGAAACAGGTGAGGGCGCACGATGGTGCAGAGAACATGTCAGAGATGCTGAGATACATGTTAGCAGGTTGCCTACATGCCTGCCTGACCTAGATGGAGGCTAGTTTGTAGCTTGTAGATAATGGGCTATAGAGATCAGATCGACTTGACTTGACCGAGCATACCTGTGTATGTACTCTGTCCAGTACAGCGTTGGAGGATTTAGTCCAACAACAGTCATTTCTCTATGTATCATGGTTCTACCCAAACCAGAGCCCCCCTGCTTATGAGCCATCACCACACCCTCATATGGTCAGGTCAGTTTCTGATCAGACCTACACAGGACCGTAACACCTCTGACTCCCAGTGGTGACGAGTGGTCAGCCAGACCATGACGAGGCAGTCTACCCAAAACAGGCTGCAGCCGAAGGCCCGTAATGCATCATTAGCATGCAGCGTGTTCAGCGGAGGTCCACTGCCAGAAGATGACCCCACCCTAGAGATTCACCGATTTGACTTGGAGACGTTCAAAGTGTGACCCTATGTTCATCACATCCACCATGACAGGACGGATGATCCGGCGGGCATGACCGAATCTTCAGCATCATCCCACCGTCACCCCGCATACTGTTCTACAGACACATTCATTGTTCTCTCCTCACATACGCTTAGTCTGAACGTCATCGACGTGGTCCGCACACGCACACACACACACACACACGTGTTGCTGATCCCCATCTTTTAGGGGAAGGATAACTTCACTGATTTGTGTCCTCTCAAACATTCTAATGTCAGTCTTCGTCTGGCACACGGTGATGGAGCCATAGACGCCCAGTCAGACACCATGGATGGCTTCCAGAGAAGTGGAAGAAAGACACACACGGAATTAGCTGAGGGGAAAAGGATGCCTGAAGAGACAGAGTATGCAGGTCAACTCCCAGACAGGCACTCCCACCCACGTATGCACTGAGAGAGAGAGAGATTTTGAGGGGGGGGCAAAAGAGGGAGATGGAGTGAGAGACAAGAGAAGGGGAGATAGAAGGGGGTGAGATGAGGGATGGGGGGGGTAGGGTGGTGCACACCCGTGAACAGCAGGTGCCGGAGCTGCCGAGTCGAAGCCCCCAACTCCTCCACACACCGCGCTTCTCATCGCCCTATGCGCGACGTGTAAACCTGGCGTAGGGTGTGTGTGTGTGGGGGGGTCCCCATCTATCGGTGGGATCCATTGGAAGCTGCCAAGCACGTCCCGCACACACACACACACAAACACACACACACATGCCCCGAGCCTTCATGGCTTGGACTTACCGATCTGCGCCCCACTCGTCACCATCGGAGCCATGATTGCGCAACGAAGTCCTCGAACTCTGTCCAAGGTGCTGTACACGGGTCGGCGACGCCTCCCAGGTTATTTCCAGAACTCCTCCTTCTCCTCCGTCTCTCCCCGCCTCCGCCGGCTGGCAGCACCGGGACGCTCTGTCTCTGGGCTGAGCGCTGTCTCCGCGGTAGGTGCGCTGTGGCCGCGTTGGATGATTGGACGAGGTCCGTTTGTCGCTTTAATAATTCACCGTAGGGACAGAGAGGGATGGAGGAGAGAGAAGAGGATGCCCTGTTTCACCCCGCTGGTGATGTTCCACTGCGCTGTGTGTGACTCGGAGGAGGCACCACCCCGTTTTCTCTCCCTCCTCCTCCTCCCTCCCTAGCCCCGCCCCTCCGCTAACGCTGAGTTCATCAGTGCTGACGCAGTTGTGACGGAGGCTGGCTGTGAACATCACTGCCCTGGTGAAGAATCAGCGCCAGTATCCCTGATTGACTGCTGGGTGAATAGAGAGACGAAGGAAGGAGGAGT
>OMLC01055487.1:0-23244 GCA_900302585.1 Regalecus glesne
ATATATATAAAGTAAGAGAGAGAGAGTTTGGTTATAGATTTGTAATGGAGGAATAGAGTGCAATTTACTTGCAGCCTTCAACCATCAACAATGACTGACCCTAGAGGGCATAGATGGTAAGATTTTTGATAACATTACAAAAATAATTTGAAACATGAAGGTAAGAACTATGTAAGAACAAGTCAATTTACCATCATTTCAGACATTGGAACAGGGCATAATTTAAATGAAAAGCATCAACTTTACATTGTAAGAGACAAGTCTATTTAGTTACTATAACTGCAGTACTGGAAAAAAGAATCGAGTCATACCCACTGGGTGTAAGCAGCTGCCCTCTGCTCCTATACAATAGGATCAGTTAAATTCAGGGGAAAAATAATTTTAATAATGCAACGACCACTTAAAATGGCTTTCCTTGCCTTTCATTTGACACAGGTTGCCTGAGTTGTCAATAACAATGGACAAATCTTCAACGAATCTGGGGTTCCATGACATCCAATAATAGGTTAGGATGTTCTCAAAAGAATCTGCCGAAAACAAAATATCCCATTTGAAAATGCCAATTATAGAGGATAAGACTTTTGTATCAATCCATGGCCCCGTGAGAGCTAATATGCAATCTTGTGTTTAAACTTTACAAATGTGCCGGAAATAATAAACTCTTTCAAATTATACAACATAATTAACAATAAGAGCTGCATCATGCTGAATTAATGTGTGGGAAATGAAGTGATTTAGAGCTGCATCACCATCTCGAAAGAAAACCAAGATGGATCATAAGATAATCAATCCATGCCTGTAGAGAGAGCAATTGTTGCTGACAGCTCTGGAAATCTGTCGGCAAGCAACAGGAAATGCTCCAACCTGGACTACTGGGAAACCAGTAGGAGAAAGAGCAAAATCTATCTATGTGTGTTTGTTCCCCTTGGGTTGGACCCAGTCCCCTTAACATGAGCTACATTTGGATGACACCAGTCAGCACTAACCAGGCCAAGCCTGTGTCTCATAGCACAGCCATACCACGGGCCACTGCTGCACTTCTAATCCATTTCATATCTGTTGCTCAGGTGGGAGTAAATTGATTTTGGATGTGGCTTCTTTTTTCCCCTTTTCAGTCACAGTGACATGCAGGTGGTTGATGTGAAACCAGAGTAATAATTTCAAGGGTTTATTTATCTAGTCATTGATATGAAAGGGGTCTAGAGACAGATGCCACCTGCAAATGTTTTCTCAGTACAATAGATAAGCTGAAAGAACTCTCTAAATTAAACCAGTACCCTCTCTCAGCTCTTCTGTTAAGCAGCAATCAGCTATACTTTCCCTTAAATTTATCTAGCATGCTTCTTGCCCTTGGCATATAAATGGCATGACAATTTCCTCTTTATTATATTCTATCCTGAATCTTTTGATAAGAACTCTTCCGGATGTTCGCACACATACACACGCACACACGCACACGCACACACACACACACGCACACACACAGGGAACATATGAACACAGCCTTATTATCAGCTCCTCACAGGCCTTATCCGTCAATTTTCACAAATCATATTCCGTACACCAGTCTTAACACTCACATCTTGACAGATCTTGACAGCAGCTTGTACCCCAAAACAGAGACCTTGACTAAAGAACTACACATACAAACAGGCATAGCCCATCACTTCTTCTGGCACTCCATTTATCATGAAACTGCATCTCTTTATACTTTATATGTTAAGCATTGTCTTTATCAATTTGTTTCCATATGAAAACTATGGCTCAAGGGGTTGAGCTTTTCACTGATTTGGTTTTACTGCAAATCAAATGTATCTGAAATAACATGCAGAATCTAATACAAGACTTTTGTGTAGGGTTTGGCTATTCACTGAAAGACACACATTGCTATGCATTTTCTAAATAACCCCGATCACATTATGCCATAGTAGGTATGTTTTCAGATCCATTTGCAGAGGAATCCTAAAATTAAAATCTAACTAACTTTCATCCATCCATCCATCCATACACTTTAGTTATACACATACCCTGAAATTTGACTGTCACTCTTGTCAGCCTCGGTTCACCCTGTCTGTAATGCTCAGGCTAATCACATGGTGAGTGTTAGAGTGCCTGTAGCATGGCTGACCTTGGGAAGCAGGCAATAGAAGCAAACCGCTGCTGATGACTCAATTGAACTTAATTTAGGCGGAAGGATAAGGTCTTTAGAGGACTAGCAGACCGGCTGCTGGTGAGTAGGATGTACAACACATTGCTTTATCCACTATCCATCTCTAGCAGAGATTTTTTTTTAAAGCTACAACACAAAGGTAGCTTCACAAAGATAACGTCAGCATGATGGTTTGGTTTTGATAGACAGACAGATAGGTGTCTTTTTTACCAAGGCCCATTACTGATCAGCATCACTATTCTGTAGGGGGCTTCAGTTGGTCAGGGGTAGAGTGTGCGCTTTGAGAGGATGAAGGTTTTTAGCCTACCACGGCATATGAGGAGGGGCATCTGGCCTCAATACCCCACGCCTGCCCTGGAATGGAGTGGCGACCTGTTCAGGGTGTTTCTCTCCCTTCTCCCTATGAGCGCTGGGATAGACACTAGAACATTAGACATTAAAGGCTAAATGCCTGTAATGTAATGTAGATCTATGACTCGACTTGGAAATATGAATTCTCTTTAGGGGCTGTGGTAGGTTGACGATGACACGACTTTATTCAGTAGCTTAAAGACACAATGAGGATTTTTTTGTCATCTATCCATATTTATATGTATGTGCTTTATATTCATGCAGTATATGGACATGTTTTCTTTTGACATCCATCCTTTTCTTGTTACTGGACATTCACCACTGGCTGGCCGTTAAATATCATTTCAATGCAATTAGTGGAGGACAAATCCACAACCCTCATGTAGTGTACAAAAAATACTCAACAGTTCAGCCCAAAATAGCAAGATGCTACTATCATAGCAAATCCAGGTGTTCATTTTAAAGTTGTTTGTATTTTTACAATTGATTACCATTGTCGTTCCTTCTATATTTTTTCCAGCTACACAGCCTACTGGTCACTACCAGCAGGAGTCACTCCACTGCAGCACAAGGCAAAAACACAAAGAGGTAATTTAGCATGAAAATTTATATAAACATTTCAAACCATTAAAATCCAATTACAAATCACTGTGGCATCATATTAGCTTTGACTGAACCACGGGTCACTTTTGCACGGCACTAGAAGTGCAGATTTGTCCCCCATGAATTGAATTGAACTTCAGATAGCAAGCTCGAGTTGAGTGTCCAGAAGGGAGAGGATAGATGAAAACAATAATGTAACACACAGCAACTTCCTTTTATTTCATCTTATGTGGTAATAAATGTGGATTGGCATCTCCATTCAGGTAAGATGACTTGAGAAGAAGAGCATTAAAATATTGTTTGCCCCAGTATATTAATATTGAAGGAGAACCAAACAATCAGAATTGGAATCATATACTTTCATTGATATGTGCATTATATACACATATGGCTGGATAACCCAGTAGGTATGAATGTTCAACCTTCCTGTCAGAGACCAGAGGTTCAAGCCTGGTTTGGACAAGTGTCCACTAAGAGTCCTTGGCTTAGACTCCTAATTCTATACAAGCCAAATACCTCAGACAAAAGTGAGAGTAACACCTATTAAGTCATAACAGATTAAACATCTCCCAAGTTTCTGATATTGAGAAATCCTACCACAGCACAGAGGCACTTATCGTATCAGCACAAGAACAGAGACTCAGCACTAGATTGGTAGAGATAGGCGTCTACCACACGACACAAGACCCAAGACAGGGGCACAGTGGCCCAGTGGCTAGCACTACTGCCTCAGAGCAATAAGGTGCTGGGTTTAGACCCCAGGCTGTCCCAGGTCATTTTTCTGTGGGGTTTGCATGTTCTCCCCATGTCTGTGTGGGTTTCCTTTAGATGCTCCAGGTTCTTCCCATTATCAAAAAGACATGCATGCTGGGGTTAATACTCTTGCCTGTGCTCCTGAACAAGGCAATGGAAAGAAGGACTGAAGCTGGTCCCTGGGCATTGCAGGTACTCACTAATCCTAGATACATGGCCAGGATGGGTTAAATGGAGATACTGAATTCCCCCATCGGGATTAATAAAGTACACCTTATCTTATCTTAGATGCAGGCTGTGCAAAGACACCCCAGAGACATTCCAGCATTTAGCAGCAGAGTGTAAAATGCAAACTGGGAAATCATACACTGAAAGGTATTACCAAGTGACTGGAATAATGTACAGGATCATCTGTAATGAATACAGGTTGGAAGTCCCAAAGTACAAAAAGGGACATGACCAACTGTAGTGGAAAATGGCTGAGCTAAGACTCTATTGGACTTCAACTTCCAGGTTGCCTAACCAAACAAACATTGTGGTGGTCAACAAGGTGCAGAAGACAGTAGTAGTGATCAGTGCAGCTATCCTGGGTGACTACAGCATCAGGAGGAAAGAGCAAGAGAAGCTAGAGAAAGACTAAGAGCTGAAGAAGGAACATGGTCAGATGCGGAAGGTGAAATCCACAGTATTCCTACTGGTAATAGGAGCACAATAGGCTGTGATTCCTAAACTAGGAAAGTGATTCAAGCAGATTCCATCTTCGGTCTCTCTCCAGAATTTGCTACATCTACTACTTCCATGCTTCATGTTATGTTATGTACTTTACATGCTCTATTTATAGTGGGGGATATGGTTTATAGGGCACAATACATACTTAGGTGATGGTGTTAGCTATTTATAATTACCAATTAATTTCTATTATTTAAGGTTGACATTTTGGGTTTAGGTTAAATATTTCTGACAAACATAGGTTACAGATTTTACTGTCGGTTGAATATGCTTTGCTTTTTGGAGGATTTTCCAAGTTTATATATAAACGCATAGATGAAACCGATCCAAAAAATAAACAGTACAAAGTAAAAAAAGTAAAAATTTGTATAGCAATTTGTATAGAAATTCCAATATAAAGTGTGTGTGGGAGAGTGACTGTCAGTGGGGGCTGTGGGGTCAGAGGCGCTGTTGACTAGTCCAACTGCAACAGGGAATAAACTGTTCTCGTGGCATGAAGTTTTGGTCCTAATAGAACCTCAAGGTCAATTGCCAAATAAATTTTCTGAGTAAAGATCATGGAAAAAATATACATTGCATCCCATTTGTGAGAATATTTGATCCACAGAACCACCCCAGAAAATAACATTTACTTGATCACTGAACAGAGCCCTTAATGGCATCTTGAGCAGATGAGATTTCAAGCGATGTCAGCCGTTCATGGTTTATTCATTTTGACAAGTATCATGCTGAAATTAAGCTTCTTTGATGCATGCAGAAGCCCTCCAGATAAAACATAAGAACTAATGGAACATAATCTCCCACTGCATGCTACAGTCCTGCTCTCCCCATTAGAATAAAGCAATTGGTGTATAATGGGCCGTGCTGGAGCCAGCAGTATTAGCTAGAATATGATTCCTATCTGGGACTGGTCTTTTACAGATCGATCATCCTCTTTCCACACCAACACTGTGCTGCTAGGCAACCACTGCTCCTTTAAACTCCCTAGTTTCCTTTTATGGTCCGTTTACTGCAGTGTCCTCATATTTGTGTTCAGGACTCAAACAGTATTACTTTAGGTACCGGGATGAATGTTGATAAGATGAAAATAACCACCTAAGGGTAAGAAAAAGAATGAAATTGGAGCTGGGTCTTGTAAAGACTATTGTTGTTATGTATAAGCCTTGAATTTCACTATAACTGCAATTGAAGGAATATGTTTTTACTGTGGCTTATTTTCTGTGAAATGACATGAGACCATAGATAAATATTATTCAGGCACCTTACCCACATTTTTTTAAACTACTGATACCAACAACCTTTGGTCTAAACAGAATCTTAGGCTGTGATAACACCCATGTTTTGTTCAGTTGAAACAAACTCTGGTGTGTTTGTTCAGTTTACCTGAGCTGGCATGAGAAAGATGAACTGGCACTGACCAAGAATGGTCCATTTGACATTTCACAATTTGTCCTCATGTTGTCAGGGTGAATACGGACATACATGGAGCTTGGAGAAATAAGGCCAGATGTCCTTCCAGACACTCCACAGTGGGTTCAAACCCACTACCTCTGACTAAAGAACTGAATGTGAGACCACCTGATAAGGTAGGTATCAGTCCCACTTGATGGCTGAAGGTATCAGTCTGCTGAACTGAGTTGGACTTTCTTTGCAGTGTGAACGCAACCAGTACCAAACTCATGAAATGATGCAAAAATTATAACAGAAATCTTTGGAAAATGTCACATCAGATCTTGCATAGCCAAGATGGATATGCAGATTATTTTTGTTCATGAGGTATTTGATTCACACAAGCCAATTAAAATCAGAGATGTGCTGGCCTTCATGTCTCTCCTATAGGCTTACCATTAGAGTACATGAGAATATGTACAAAAAGTCCCTGACTTGTTAACTCATCATCAAACCCTAAAATCACAAAGAATATTGAATCAGTTCATCTGAACATGTTAAATTAAACAAATGTTTCATCCCTCACACAGGTGATATCGTCAGTCCAAGACCAATGTAGGTATCCCGCCCTTATAAACAATACAATTGCATAACAAGCCAAACCAAGGGTGGTTAGGATGGGGACGCCTGCAGTCAGTTTGATGTCACCTGAATGAGTGATGAAATATCTCTTTCATTAAAATTTTGAGTCCATATGAACCGATTCAACTATTTAGTGATTTCCTTACCTGGATTATTGAGCATACATAAATATGAACCCTAACAACTGCTAAACTGAAGGAAATGACACTTCTTTCCGAGGCAAAACTCATCATGGAGAGAATTCTACCTCTCCTCAGAATATGCATCAGTTGATTGACCAAATCTATCATACAGAAGAATAAGAAAAACAAGATTAAACCTCATGACCCATTTGAATTTGGTTCCTTTTCAAAAAAGATACAAAGTAAGCCCTAATGTAAAATGCAATAAGGTAACTTTTTTGAAAGTTAGTTTGGACCAGACATCAGGACTAGAAGGGTGAACACAGCCTTAAAAGAACTGTAAAGAAAACAGTGATGACAAGCTGTGTGCTCTAACCCTTAGGGTCAGAGGAAATAGATAATGCTAAAGAGGAGTCTGGGTGTCTTGATACAAAGCAAAAGGCATTGTGCAGAAAATTTGTACAGAGTAACGTTCCTGAAGACTGCCCGATACTCCTGTTGGGGCCAGAGGGATTAAGTTGGGTAAGACAGCCTTTGGAAGTGAATACAAAAATCGCCATCCTCTTAAAGATAGTAGTTGCCTGTACATCAGCTATTTGTAAGGGACTTTTTTAATCACATTTTTACAATACATCAAATTCAGCAACCCAATTGAAAACCATCTCCTTCACCTCTCAGTTCATTCTTTTCAGTGGCCAAAGATTTGTGTGAGACTTTTTAAAGGCTGAGGCAAAGCATTCTTCATCAAAGAATGGGTTGCTTCCTCCATTAGCACCAGTTACATCAGCCTGGGGTTCATCACTGAATATGAAAAATGAGCCCTAAATTTCCCACATAATTAATTCCCTGCTAAAGAATGCATGCTCAGTTTTGGTCCAAGCCAACTGGACAGACAAATGACTTCAATTTATTCAAATTATAGGGGCTATACAGTGGGGGTGGAGCCCGTACCATATGGCAGTCATGGAGATCCTGACATGCTGCACTTAGGCTCAGTGGGCACAGCTGTTTGAGCATAGGGGGATAGACACCTGATTGGAAAATGGCTTCACTGGTATGCTTCATTTACCTCAGTATCCAAGCATGTGTACCAGATATATCTCATATGTATGAGTGTATATCTAAGATGTTTATCTGGTCTTGAACAGAGAAGAACCTTTTTGGCTCTATAAATAGTGATGGTTATGTGTGAGAAGCTACGGTTTGTTTATTCATATATCTATTCCTCAGATGAGGAAAAAGGGATCAAGGTTCAGAATATATCAGCTTGATCTTATCTAGGCCACAGGTGGTATAAAGGAATGGCTTTCCTTAATCAAGTTCTACCATGTCACCATTTCATATCAACCTTGATCTGCACTTGTGAGTGCAGTAGCATTTAGGGGAATTGAGGCCATGTGTTTTTTAGATCCAAACCTTCTGGTTTGATTTTTAAATAGATTACAGCCTCCATCAAAATTCCTACAAGTCAGTGTACTACTAATATGAAAGAATAAACAACAGAACCGAAACAATAGTCTGGTATAAATCAGGAGAGAACTCCAAAGGTGGTACTCAGGAGATACGGGCAGTCATCTAGTAATTGGAGGATTGGTGGTTCAATCCCTGGCCCCTGGAGAAGGCCTACCAAGCTGTCCTTGAGCAAGACATTGAAGCCCTTACTGCTCCATCCCTACAATAGTGACCGGTCAGGGGTGTTTCCCCACCTTTCACCCAATGAGTACTGCTTTAGGCTCCAACATGACTCCATGATCCAGCTTTAGATAACCGGCTGACGATGGAGGGATCTTTATAAACTTCTTATGGAGCGGCAGAGCTCAGCAGGTAGGGCAGTCATCTAGTAATCATTAATTGGTGGTTCGATCAACGGCCCCTGCAGAAAGTGTGTTGAGGTATCCTTGAGTAAGGCATTGAACCCCTAACTGTTCCCGAGCGCTGCACTGAAGCTGCACTCACTGCTCCTATACACCAGGATGGGTTAGATGCAGAGAACACATTCCACTGGCCTTGGTCATGTGGCAGTAAAACACGCATTTTTGGATTTGTCAAGTCAAGTCAATTACCATCAATAATTTACAAAACCTTGTCAGTACATATTTATTGTTGGCACATGTACTATATAAATCTGTTGGTAATTTTATTGATGTTCTCCATTATAATAACAAAACAGCTGAGTGTGTCAACAATTTCCCACTCCATTTTGTCTGCATCAATAATCAAAGCAACTCTCCTCATTCCCATGGGGCAGAAATAAAAAAGAAAAAACGCTCGCTTGCAGTTCACTCCTAAGTTATGAATGAAGATATCTAACTCACTTTATCGCTGTTTTCAGTTAGTGTCTCTTAAATTGCAAAAAAGATGTTTCTTGAACAGTACAATTTAATGCCTAATGTTAAGTCAGCAAATGACTTCTCGGGAATCCATTATGTGCTTCAGGGAGAGAAATCCCAACAGAATGGGGACACTGCATTGGATATGACAGAACAGGTTAGACACATGGAAAGCTGCACAGCAGAAGGTTAGAGTTTGAGAGACAGCCTGTTGTCATCGGCAAGATTTCTGCAAATTATCTTCAGCAATGACCTTGAACACTCAACAAGGGCTTGGCTAGAATTCAGTGCTGTATTTTATCATCTTTTAATGGTGTTGAGTCAGGATCAAGTTTGAATATTGCTATGCTATGATACACGATGACCTTGTGTCTAACTTAATGATGGTGACAGTCTATTCACCAAAGCCCCTAACTAAATGAGGTTGGAAATATTTGAGGGCGTACCTGGAAACTAATTTTGGCCTGGTATTACACTTAACATTCTCAAGCAGTCCGACTTAATAAACCTCAGTTGAATTCCTAAAATGTGGCATTTTCACACACTTGAGCAGATGTAATAATCATAATTGACAATCTTTGTGAAAGAACTGGAGATTGAACCACCAATCTACCGACTACTACATGACAGCCCTACCTCCTGAGCTATGCCGTCCCTCATTGTGATACGCATTGATAATATGTTTGACCCCCCGCAATTACAGGGATGATATCTTCTACATTGCCCCACACTGTCCTCAACTCATTAGCAATGACAGGAGACATTGCAGGTCTTGACTGACTTTCAGAACCAAAGGGAAGA
This sequence comes from Regalecus glesne, assembly GCA_900302585.1. Classification (NCBI taxonomy): domain Eukaryota; kingdom Metazoa; phylum Chordata; class Actinopteri; order Lampriformes; family Regalecidae; genus Regalecus; species Regalecus glesne. The sequence goes on from OMLC01055487.1 coordinate 9,891, forward strand.
TGTTGGCTTGTGTGTGAAAGAGGACTTCCCTGTGCATAATGCATTTGAGTGGAAGTGCAAAAAGAGAAAAGAGCCCAATCAAATAATTTTTCCAGAGAAGACTTTGCTTTTGCAGTTATCTACAAGCAGACTGGAGGCTCATGTGGTAAGAGGGGGACGATGGATTACTAAAATGGAGTCACAGTGGCAGCCACGCCAGTTGTTTAAAGGGCCATTCGGATGCAATCTGAGAGATTTCAGGCGGGATTTATGCCTCCACTATTGCTTGGGCTCCTCACTCCGGGGCCCCAGTAAACCTGAATGAATTATTGTGTCACAAAGCAGACTTCCCCCTCTCCCTCCCAGCCAAAGCATTTCAACGCTGCGTGTCCTCCCAGACCCTGAGCAGAGCGGTCGGTCTGGCTTGTGCTGTGCATGCCATTAACACTCTGAGACACTTCACCTGCAAGCCTACAGCCCATTAACACTGTCATTAGAGGAGCTTGGTTAATGTCACATTCAGGTTAGAGGCTTCTCCTTTCTGCCAAGAACGGGGGGGCTCGGGGGGGCAACAGTGTCCCTTTCATTCAGTGACATTGCCCGCAAAGGCACAAAATAGCCCCAGCTACCATCGACACACAGAAAAAAAAACAGCTGTCAAACATCATCTGTCAGAATCTGGTTTAATGTAGACTATGAACTCTTCTAAGCACAATGTGCTCATGTGTTCGGAAAATAAACCAGCAGCAAGGCCAAACAAAAGTAGAGTTAGTTTCCACCTTTCCCCACTGTTGTTGTTCAAATCACACACTGTCTACTGAGTGTGTGATTTTCTCTGCAGCCGCGCACATTATAGGCCGGCGAACACCACACACAAAACCATGATCATGTTTCACCACTGATACAACTGAAGCAGTCAGTAATACAAGCTTCAAAAATAGTATGCTCACCATTGGCTTTGTGTTAACAATGATAAAAATGCATGAAAATTCAATACCGAACCCTACAAATGAAGCATCCATTATTCCACATTCTTCGGAATTGACCACATAAATCGGAAAATAGATTTATTTGCATACTGACTCGATTTATGTCCAGCTCTTGGGAGGAGTGAGGTACATTATGGGGCTAATAACACACCTCTAATAGCAAATAAAGCTCAGTAATAAAATATTTGTGTGATAGAAAATGTGATAAAGAACATTGAAATGTTGGAGAAACCGAGAAAAATGACGGTAAAAATCATGCATGGCTTGATCATTGTTGTCCAGAGTTGTCATCATCTCAAGCACCCACCCTCCACCCATCCATTGTCAACCAAATGTCAAAAGTCAGGTCGCGGGGTCATGCTGCTCATTGAGCAAAAGGTGGGGAAACACCCTGAACATGTTGCCACGCCAGCATAGAGCATGCACTAGGGTTTAAGGCCAGTTGCTCTTCCTGATGCCCCATGGTGGACCCGCACCCACAGCTTCTGCCCCACCAACATTACGGACAAATTAACAGGACCACAAAGGACTCCTTCCAAGAAAGTTTCTTGCCGTTGGCCACTGACAACAGTATTTGAAATCTTATTTGACATGCTTGCTTGCTTTTCTTATTGAGAAATCTTTGGAAAAAAACTCACACAGAATCTTTTTAAGTTAGAGGTGCACTTGCACTGTCTGTGTTGGAGACATTCTTAATTCTAATCACCAACAACATGCAGATTACAGTGGACATGGATGGATTTTAGGTGATTAAGGCCAGATGCCCTGCAGTGGGTTCGAACCTGCAGCCTCCGGCTCATCAGTTCCTGAAGCACCCACTCTACCACTAAACTATCATAGAAGATTAAGGCTGGATGTCCTTTTTTCCTGATGCCCTGCACAGGGATCAAACCTGCTACACCTGACATGGAGGCCTGCGCTCTACCACTGAGCCCCCCTCCCCAACAAAAGGGCAATAAATGGGCATTACCTAATCAGGATGCAAAAAACAACTGTATACCATTAGTTACAATTCCAATAGTTATGACTTAATATTTAAAAGTGGGGATTCTTTTTCAGGATTACATTTTAAAGATAAAATATGTTATGTTTCTTTTCCATGCACTGCAAACTGCAGTCAGTCTCCCACTCATGGATGACCTGGGAGGGACAATTACAGACGCAGATGTTCTTTAAGCGGGTTTCAGCTGTTTCCTCACCCTGATAAAGGCAATGGGCTACTTAGAGGGTCAGGACCACTCCACCCACTCAAACCCTCCACTGATTGCCCTTCAACCTTCTGCTATATTAATATACTTTTACATACTTACTTGTTAAATTGGACCCCTGCTTTAGCCACAAGAGCCACAAGATTCTGGAAAGGAAGCCATGCCAAACGCAAGGCTTTGAACTTTCCAGATAGGCCAGATTTATCCAGATTTCAGCCAGCCTTTCATCTTGGTGCTGGGTGGATGTTGTGTTCATCAGAAAACTGTCAAAAGCCTTGCCTAAGCTCTTGACTGGTTTCTCTGTGATGGTTGGGATGGCTATTCCTGTGATGTTGAACTGAAACTTTTCTTCCGCTTTCCCTTTCCTCAGCAGCATAGATCTTCATTTGCCTGGTTTGAAACACAACCATGGCCACTCCACCAGTTTTTCAAGCCCCCGTAGAATCCAACAGCAGCCTGGGACCAATTCTGTTGTTACTGTGAGATTGTCCATGAATGGCCTGATGGGTGGTAGCCATTGACCAGAATTCATTCTGGGCCCTCCGCACTCTGGTTAAGCAGAAGTAGTGAGCATTTTCATGGCTTGGGAGAACAGTGTTACAGAGATAATGGACCCTGTGATGATGTCAATCTCCACTTTATACCAGCTTGAGGAAATTGTCCCTGAAGTTGCTGTAATAATCATGGATAAGGTTTCTGATTCTAGTGTGGGTATGATGTCTGTTCAGTGTGAGCCACTCCAGCTGAACACACACTATGTAATGGCATTTATATATCTATTTGTGGATTCACTCCATGATCTGTGGTGTGACTGGACTCATTAACTGAGCATCAAACCTTTGAACTTGTAATAGATTTTTACTGCCTCACTCTTCCCCTTTTGATGTTTTTTTTCTCATTTATTTTCATTGTCACTGATAACCAACATAAACAAAATGCACTATTCTACATACAGTTAGAAAGCCAATGATGAAAATGGTGACTATGACGCGGTTGCCACTAGCTCTTGACTGCAAGAAATGGTAAATCTCATGTCTGTATGAATAGACAGTTTATCCCAGTGAGCCCTGATGATGGCAGCAGATAGCACTTAGCAGTCTCTCCACATCTCCTACAGTAATGCAGCAATGTCAACAGAAAGCTAAGTGAAGGACATGCCTGCTGAGAATTCAATGCCTTCTATCCAACGGTGTTTCGCTTTTAAGTGGCACATTTAAGGGCCATTACTAGGTCACCTCATTTTTATGGATTGTATATTTGGGCACATTTATAATCCTAACCTCCAGCACCCTCTGCTTGGTCAGGTTATTGACTTTTTGTAGATGTGAAGAAGTGTCATAAACTTTAATGCCCCCATCTTACCAAATAACCGCCCCCTTTAGTATCCTCTTTACAAAAAAGTGAAAAAAGGAAACTTTATCTTTCATTATAGGTCACAAGTGTGACTTAGACAGTTTGTGTGTGCATACATGTGCATATGCATGCATACTGTAAGCACGTGCTGCATGAACTAAAATGGTAAATTAACTCATTTTAATATGGGACCTATCTAGTCTGGCCATCACTCAAAGCACTTTAACAACACATGCCTCACATCTACCAAGCACGGGGGATTAAGGCTGAATGCCCTTTTCCTGATGCCCCGTGGTGGTATAGAACCTGCTACGTCCAACTTGGAAGAATCTGCTCCACTGCTGAGCCACCGCAGCCTCAACAAAGGAAGGGAGAATTATCTGAACACGGCTTCAAAAGCATGATAAACATTCTTGGAGATGAGATCATCTGAAGCCTTCCGACACTGCATGTCTAATTACAGGAGTATAATTAATCAGACGGTTCCATGGATTGTTCTCAATAATGAGACACCAAACGTGAGATTTGAGCAAATGCATCTTACAATAACTGAAATCCCAGCAAACTTTGTTAATCACCTTTTCTAGGTCTACTATGGCCCTTTTCCCAAGGGGGAAAAAATGTCCACTTCCACCATGCTCAAGTATGCTGTCCAATATTGAATTGGGTTTCCTATTCCTTGCTAAGCATGCTAATCATGATGAAATATTAATTAAGCTGCAGCAGATAAAACAATGTGCTGATATATCATCAAATGGCATAGGCTTATTATGTATTCCAGGACTTCATTATAGTCTCCGCGATGGCATTTCTAATCAAAGTCATGCCACTGTCTCATCAGAAGCCCCTTGAGTAACTGTAATGTAAAGCAGGGCAAGTCATCTAATCCGCAGTCCCACTCCCACCACGCAATTTCTACCTCAAACTACAGATTACAAATATAGAGCGGGAAGGAAGTAAGATCAAGCCTCGGTCTAGCACTAGTGCTTGGCTGACACTCAAACGTGTCAGTGAAAAACACCAGATGAGCTGATGGAACTACCTCACCAGTAACTCTGTTACCTCTGGAAAAAGTGTGCCCTCTTTTGTAGATAAAACACACATCACCCTATAACTGTGGGAACCCCTCATTAACTACATTCATTCTGCAGCCCTTAACCATCATAATGACTACATGCCTAACCTTAACTCTTACCCTCACCTAACCCAGGGGCTGCTGTAACTCAGAGGAAGAGTGCACACCTACAAATCAGGCAACGTGGATTTGATCCCACCGCTGGGCATCAGGAACGGGCCTCTGGCCTTAATCTCCATTGCTTAGTAAATATCACTAACTATGTGAAGTGCTATATGAAAATAAGTCAATTTACAATTTCTTAAGATTAATCCAAAATCCAACTTTAACCCACAGATCAAGTCCTGCCTTTTTCCTCATGGAGACCCTTAAAGCTAGGTGATTAGGCTTTTTTATACTAATGTGAACATTTGTTCCTCACTTGGATAGAAAAGAACTGGTACACAAGGGGCACATACAGTAGGAGTTTTCATGTAGATATATCCCTTCCAGAAGATTCAAAATCCTGCTACACATGATATATTAAAAGGATGCATATAGGCTTTGCAATTTATCGTTCAATTATAGATGCAGCTTACCAATGCGAAAGAACTTGGGCACCTTGCTGGACAGCACATATTTCCTATCAACCTGTCTTGCCCGGTATCTAACTTTGTATGATTTTTAAACTAGAGGCCAATTTTCTGATGCGCAACTCCATAAATCCTAGAGCATGAGTAATTCTGCATCCGGAGGTGTTTATGATCATCACTTTGAATTATGGTAATGGGATGTTGATCATATATGAGACACTACCAGTAAATTAAATCATTTTGGGGTATTTAAATACTATTTCCTTTTTGCTCTGCTCAACTATTCATGCGTTCAGTGACTCATTAGCATTTGCTTGCCGCAGTTTAGAGGACATACCACAGTCAGCAGACATTTTGAAGGTCTAAAGTGGCAACATGGCATGAAAAGAGCGTGGTATCTGTCTTCATTTTAGAATATGAATGCAAGGAGAGGAAGAAACACAACTGGGGTGGCGGAGCTGTTTTATCTCGAGAAAAGGGACTGTGAAGCAATCCAATCTCAATCAAACCAAGATAAACCAGTGAAAACAGTGTTTACTCTCTATACCAAACAAGCTCCGGAGCCGGGCCAATTTATAACAGTATTGACTTTATTGTTCTCCACGACAGGCCTTAAAGCAGAGTTCACGTAGTAAGAATTATAAATCATGCTAAGCAAATAAAAACAGAACGGCCTGGCACTCCATGAACAAATGTGATGTTTGCGAGTGGTTCTTGTGAATCTTTGTTTACAACCGTCGGCCTGGATGATAGGATCTGTGTGGGCCGCCATTAAAAGACGTTTCAATATGTTGTTTACCCCATCTCCCGATTTAATTAACTGTTATTGATTTGCGTTGACTAGATGCAGTTTATGTACCTTTTGGCTCCTTGTAATGCCACCATGTCCCCACTCTGACTTATAGATACTGTGAAGATGTGCATTCAAATTAATCTTGCGTTTAAGGACCATTTTCCCCATCAGAATCTAATTCCAAAGATTTATTTTGTTTTCCACTTGTCACAGTCTGGGCAAGTGCAAACTACCAGTCACTTTCATTAGCGAAAGCCAGGATGCATGGGAGAGCAAACCCCCTGTGATTGGGTATCCTATTAAAACTAAGTTAATGGATTGCGCCAGATTTATCAATGTCTTCCACGGTCCAAATTTTAGAATAGAAATGAATGAGTAATCAGCATTTAGGCTTAATTTTGTGATGCAGTGAGAAAAAAAGTATGGTTTGGTAGGAAATTAACAATTAGCGATCTACGGTACACCCTTCTGCTTCATACTCTTGGGACAGAATAAGCCATGCACTCCAATTTCCAGGCATGCTGAAAATGTACATGTGTTGAGAGAGAATGCCAGTAGTTGACTATTTTCTCAAGAGAAAATTCAACACATACACAGCTACGGACAGACAAAGAACCCGAAAACATCGGTCAGGCTGTTTGATAAGCTTTCTTTATCAGGGATGGTTGAATGGCTATATGTGAAACATGGAACTCATCACTTTCACACTTACAAAGAGGATGACTTATAAAACTTGTTGTGTTCTGCTGATGGCCACTCAGCAAGTCTAGGTCAGATATCACAACACTGAAACACACAACACTGGGGCGGCATGGCTCAGTGGGTAGAGCGGTTGTCTGGCAGTCGGAAGGTTACAGGATCGATCCCCAGTCCTCCATACAGCATGTCGAGGTGTCCCTGAGCAAGACTCTTAACCCCTAACTGCTCCCCGAGCGCCATATGTTGGCAGCTCACTGCTCCAATACAATAGGTTGGGTCAAAAATGCAGAGAAATCCAAATTTCCCCTTGTGGGACTGATAAGGGAATCATTATTATTATTATGAAAGCTACCGTTTTATCAGTTGTCAAAGATGGGAAAATGGCTTCAGTTCTGTCAACAATGCAGTATTATTTGTTCAGCTTGGCTCTAAATCACATTTCTCTTATGCTAAGTACTAAATCGTTAATATCAATATAAATATAGAATATAATATTAATAAAATATAATATAAAATCAAATTTAAATGGAAAAAAACGGGTATTGCACATGAATGCTTGAGCACATCTTTGAGAGGGGCTCAATGTAAGAGAGCAACATGGTCATAAGTAGCTAGCCATCTAGACACAAGCTGAGGTCTGACCAGCCCCGACTGGGCCCCCTGGATGAGGGTGTATGATGCTGAAAGACCTAAAACACCCAATGACTGCAAGAAATCTACTGAAGACATGTCCCAGAGCACAGGCAGACTTACGTATGTATACAAACAGGGGAGAAGTCAAGAGATTTAAAAAAAAAAAAGCCTTTGATTGTGGACACTGAGGACACATAGAGGAGCTAATGTATCAGGCCAAGACTGCAGTCTATATCCATCTACAGGCCAGTGGCCACTCAGTCAAGGATAAGGATGTTCACATCTTTGAAGGGAGGAACGCTGGTTTGAATGGGAAGTCAAAGAGGCCATCTATAGGTAATAGGGAAAACAACCATCCCTGAACCGGCAAGGGGTAGATCTGTCACCATCTAACAATGCTGTGATTACAACTATTCAATTCTCTCTGAAAAGTATACATTACCTTTGTAACTGTATTTAATGGTCACTACAATTTGCATATGAAACGGGTCCATGGTATAAGCAATTATCCCACAGTATTGTTTATAAGGTTATGGATACCTGCAGTCAGTTAAGACTGGAGAGGTCCCTAAGATGAGTGAGGAAATACTTCTCTCAAACAAGTCCAGATGAGCTAATTCAACATTCTGGGATTTTCTTACTTGGATTACTGAGCATGCAGAAATACATGCAAACACATTGTTTTGAGACAGCAATTGGCAATGTTGGAAGCTGAGGATGGTATTGTGTGGCATTTGAAAGGTAAGCAATTTAACAGTAAATTGTAGTAATATCATAAGTATTTACAATAACTAATGCAGAAGACTTAAGCAGAAAATATCAGACCCTTTGCAGGTAAATAGTAAATACGTGGATATCTCAAATAGTGCCATTTGACATTTGCCAAATCATAAGTGCAGCTTGGGTGTTTTGATAGGGGAAGGAAAGTAATTGTTATTTTGAGATATGGAAATAACAGAGGCGGGGAGCCAAGTTAATGACGTTCTGCCTGGACCACAACTCAGTGCAGAGATTGGACTTTGCATATACAATTGCCTTTGTGCTGTGTGTCATTGGAGTGTGTAGCTTTGCAACCTAAAAATGATAAACATATAAAATATGGAGTCCAATTTCGATGGAAGGTTATCTCTTCCTCAAGTTAACAACACCCTTCAAGCCATCCACCGCTCTAATTGTGTTTTGTTGTTTTTGAAGTTGTCACTGCCTCAAAAAATAGATGACAAAATGTACTATTCACCGTAAGTTTCTGAGTTTAGTTTCCTGTATTATGCATTGAAATGAAAGTGAGCTTGATAACTCGCGAGCACTAAATATGTAACTCATTGGTATCTCTGTTGATGTGCCAAATCTGTTCCAGCTCCCACTTAATGACTGTCAATTGTGGCCCACCAGGACCAGACAAAGAGGCCAGAGTCATTTGCATGTAAACTGGAAGATAAAATGTTCCACTCGGCATAAATAATCTTTCAAAACCTGCAAATGGAAAATGAAGGGGGTCAAATACAGATGCAGATTTTTTAAATATAATTTATTTTTGGAGAACGCACCATAGGACAAGTCTTTACTCAAAGATCGTTTTGCTGGGAGTTTGTGATTTCAAAAATAGCGGATGACAACTGACTTTGTGAGTCTATGCAGATAACTTCTATTATATTCATTTGGTACATAAATCAGAGGACGAACGAGTCCCCTTTTTGATGTTTTCCGGTGCAAAGGCCTTTTTCATATCAAGCATGCTGGCCGAGACAGGCAAAGAAAGGGATAAACTTCAATGGCCTTAATGTTTTGGCAGCCCATGAACTGACAAACAGGAAGCCATATAAAATGATATGAATGTTTGCTGGGTAGACAATGCATTGATTTAAGGTTTAGCATGGTGGTGGGCTTTCAATTAGCATGGACCACAACCCATAATTCAACCACTGTGATATTATGCATAGATTTATGTCCATTATTGCCTAATAACATTCTTGTTTCATAAATGTTAACAAAAGAAATACATTAAAACAAGGAATGGAACAATGTCCCTGGTACACTATAGCCAAAAAATAGCCCTCTCAGACAAATGACGTTAAAAATATGTGGTGTCCCATTAAAACAACCACATAAATTCACAGCAGATAAATCACAGCAAGCAGCCAATAAAGACATGGTGTGTCAATAGTATTTGGACACTGATGGCGAAATGAATAGCCAGGCATTAAACCTTACATGTTAATCGTTACAACTCGTACTTTGGGAAATTCATCTTTGTGCAAATTTGATATTTGATGTGTATTCCAAAGATTGATTCCAAAGAAAATAGCTTTGGAGCTGAAATACAAGGTCGGTGAGTTGAAAACACACAAACAGAAGCAGAGCTTCACTTTGGCCTGGCAGCAAAATGGTCCACTCGTCTCGCACGCCCTTGCCCATATTACGCTAACACACCGTAAATAAGATGACCTACAGCTAGTAATGGGTCCTCACATGCTATCAATCAATGAGTCAACCTTCACCTATTAGGCACATTTCATACTAAGAATGCATCAAGGTCCTTCACGGACTCATTAAAAAAGAAAATAGCCTCCGTGACAGAAACAACATCATAGTGAGTGTATCAAACCAGATGTCCATCACTAAATTTGAACCTAAGCCATAAGACATGACTACTTAAAGGTTACATGGAAGACAATAGTTCCCCCCCTGTTGCTCTTCCTGAGGTCTTCCTTTTTTTCTTCTCCCCGTTTAATTCTTTACTTCTTTTTTAAGAGCTGTTCTTTATCCAAGATGAGAGTCTAAGGGCAGGATTTTGTGTTGGTGTAAAGTCCACTGAGGCAAATTTATAATAATGGGCTATACAAATAAAACTGACTAGACTTGACTCACAAAAGATAGTGCTTTTTTACTTGTTTTGCCAAAACAGCTGAAATAAAGGACTGATAGACGGACAAATAAAAGTAAAGAAAAAAGATGTATCTGTATGAGTCAGCCACCTCAGCATCATTAGATGTAAGAACTGTGTAGTATGAGGCTTATTTATTCATGATTTCAAGTTGATGCTTGGTGCCTTTGACAAAGAGGGGTATGGCCTCTGATGTAAGTTATGTCAAATTAGATATGTTAGTAATCATTTTACCCACACTCCATGTGCCTCTTTGAAATGATATAATATTCTCAATAAAGCTTTCTCCCTTTCCTTTTTAAAATTATCATTACAAAGGGCATGGTAAAGAGGACTTTGGACTATTGTACAGCCACCATGTGTAAATATATTTGACTCCTGACCCATATTGTCCAGCACTGTGAATAGCAACAATACATGACAGATCACAGCAACCAGGACAAGCAACTCCAAGGGGAGAGGTCATGAACACACAGCGCATTTACCGACATCTGCCATTATTGAATGGCCTTGGTTAATACTGTTCACAACAATGCTTCAGAGTTTGCTGAGGACTGCGAGTGCAAGCCCAGCATTTCAGAGGGTGGGGGTGTCATACAGCAGCAACAACAACCCATCCAGCCTGTTTCCTGGGCTTTTGAATAAGAAAATCTGGGGCCTGTAGGACAAAAGCGGGTGACACAACTACTCTGAGTAATACTTGGAATAGTTCTTTTCACTTCAGTCCATATTCAAGATTTGGAGGATACCAGGTTTTATGGCAAATGTATCTAGAGTTCACTTCCATGATCTTATAGTATGATACAGGGCATTTGCTTCACTTTGGTCAGTTTCAGCAGTAGCCTCTGCTGATATTGACAGTTCTGCTGAACATGATAGGCATATCATGTTTCAGGGGAGGAAGAAAATTATGCATGGCTTCTTAAAAATATATCCGCGACCCGACACCAGATAAGCGGTTGACGATGGATGGATGATGGATCCTTAAAAACATGTTAGATTTTATTTTGAGGTTATTTTTTTAGGGTTAACATGGCTTAGGAGATAGGGCAGCCATCTTCTGGTAGTATGATTGGTGCCTCAACCCTGGGCTCCTTCAGAGAGTGTTGAGGTGTCCTTGACACTGAACCCCTAACTGTGCAAGCCCTGAGATGGGATGGTGACCTGTCCAGGGTCTTTCCCTCCCTTTTGCCCAAATGAGCACTGGGATAGGCTCCAGCATGACTCCGCAACCCGACTTTGGATACGTGGTTGACAATGGACGTATGGATTTTGATAGGCAGGAGCCATACTGTACAGATAGCTCACTTAAGGGTAAGTACCATCCAGGCGGGGAGGCTGAGTTATTGAGGGTTATCATTTCAAATGATTGTACAGCCAAGCTTTGTGTGGCTGAATTTTGGCCAAAGCAAGCATCCTTTATTGCATTTTTATGCATGCTTAATAATCCATGTAAGGATGTCACAAAAAGGTGAATGAGTTCCTCTGGACATAACATTATGTTGTGCAGTTCACTCACTCCAAATTTGAGTCAACTTTGGAGTGAGTGAACGACATAGACGTTAATTATTTACCGTTATTTGATTTGTCTTCATGGGGTTATTCACAACAGACATTATGAAACATGTTACCGACAACATGGATTAAGTGGGAATCTTGCTGCTTAGTAGTTAAAACACATTGGTGAGTTGAGTAGCGGTCTTTTGCACTCTCCAATGTTATGCTAATATTATGTTAATTTTAATGGGATGCAAAACAATAAACCTCTCAAAACAGAAGGATAATGTCAAGTAGACAAAATTTCTTAAACGATTTTCATAAACATAAATCCACTACAAAACTGAGTGTGAATCTTGTTATACTCCCTGTGAAGTGATTTATTCCTAAACATGTGGTGGAGGTCTTGTCTGCCTCACAAGCAAAACACCAAGACCCGAGTTAACACTCGCACTTGACAGACGGGCACTTTTTTCCCTACAAACCGACACCTCAATTAATGTATATGTAAGGCTTCAGCTATCTAAATGCGTTATTAACTGGATTACGCATTTGAATAGATAGAGTTTTTATGAAGTGCTCCTCTAAAATGCTGACTTGTTAAAACAGTAGTCCTCCCCAAAGAAAATTCCAAACCCGGTGTTACAAAATAATCACCTGACACTGACTCTTTCAAACACTCACTACCCAGTGCATGCACAGCTGTGGTTAGGTTACACGTATGATGGACTAGTAACTTGGTCAACTTAGAGCCAGGGTAGGTAAGTGTCGGCTTTAAGACCACAATGAGGGATGTGGACAAAAAGACAGGAGGTGGAGCTGGAGGACACAGAGTTGAGGATGCTAAGATTTACAATGGGAGTGATAAAGAAGGACAACACTAGGAATGAGTATATTTAGGGAAACCTCAGGTTGGATGGTTTAGAGACAAAGCCAGACAGGTAAAGTGGAGATGGTTTGGACATGTGTGGAGAAGAGTTACTGGGTATATTGGGAGAAGGATGCTGAATATGGAGCTGCCAGGCAATAGGTAAACAGGAAAACTAAACAGGAGGTTTATGATGTGGTGTGGGAGGACGTAGGTGGCTGGTGTGAAAGAGGAAGATGAGGAGGACAGGAAGATATGGAAACATTGTGGTGACCCCCAACAGGAGCATCCAAAAGTAGTAATAGTGGTAGTAGTAGTAGTAGTAGTAGTAGTAGTAGTAGTAGTAGTAGTAGTAGTAGTAGTCGTAGTAGTAGTCGTAGTAGTAGTAGTAGTAGTAGTAGTAGTAGTCGTAGTAGTAGTCGTCGTAGTAGTAGTAGTAGTAGTAGTAGTAGTAGTAGTAGTAGTAGTAGTAGTAGTAGTAGTAGTAGTAGTACTAGTAGTAGTAGTAGTAGTAGTAGTAGTAGTAGTAGTCGTAGTAGTAGTAGTCGTAGTCGTCGTAGTAGTAGTAGTAGTAGTAGTAGTAGTAGTAGTAGTAGTAGTAGTAGTCGTAGTCGTAGTCGTCGTAGTAGTAGTAGTAGTAGTAGTAGTAGTAGTAGTCGTAGTAGTAGTCGTAGTCGTAGTAGTAGTAGTAGTAGTAGTCGTAGTAGTAGTAGTAGTCGTAGTCGTAGTAGTAGTAGTAGTCGTAGTCGTAGTCGTCGTAGTAGTAGTAGTAGTAGTAGTAGTAGTAGTAGTAGTAGTAGTAGT
>OMLC01055493.1:0-22986 GCA_900302585.1 Regalecus glesne
GTCTAAATAAAGAGCTCTTTGTGTGTGTGAGTGTGTGTGTGAGTGTGTGTTTGTGTGCAGAAAGAGGGGAGAACCATACGGTTGTGTTCTTGGTTGCACCCTTGTCCTGATGTTGAGACTATTTGGTTCACTGATGTCTGATTGTGTCCTAAAATGAATCTGATAATCGAAGGATAATCTGAGCATAATATAGATTTATAAGTCAGTTAAAATTACTGTTATTCAACATGCTCAGAAGAGCATTAGAGTCACTTATGGAAACCAATGCCTTATAGTCGGTATTTGATTCCACTTAACAATTACAGTACTTTGGAAGTGAAACCTAAGAACTGATTTTAGTCCAGAGTAGTCCTACATCACAGTGTGACTCACAACAATTAAACTCAGGTCATTCAGTTCAGCCACATCTATTGCATTAAATAGGATGATATATATATATATATATATCCAATATGGGGAAGAATCTTTACATTGGTAAACTACCAGGTTATTGTAAAACTGCTATATATAGACTACAGCTACCACATGTAAAGGTAATTTTGCACATCTGAATAACCCATAACACATTTGTGTTGAAATGCCCTTGGTGTGTTTTTACCCTTACCAGATTCATATATCTTTGTTAGAGGAATCTAGTTTCAAATGATCAGTGGTATCCTTTTTTGTAGGTCTGGGCATTGAGTGTTTTCAGCAGAAGTGAAAATGACCTTATTTATAAAGGATGCCCTTAAGATGTATAGCAGAAAACGGGAATGGGATGTTGGAACTGAAACTTTTCCATCTAAGTCACTTTGCCTGTGGCAAACCTTGTACAAATGTTCAGTGAGATGTTGCATCTCAAGGTAAATGTAACATGAACTAATGTTTGCATCTAGAAACTGGCCAAAGGGATGGGAGATATTTTCTTTCTCTTTCAAAATGTACTAGAATGAGGAGAAGCGGACCTTGGAGCTTGGAGCCCATGTGGGGTTTGACAGTCTTCCCGACCAGTTGGTCAGCAAGTCAGTTTCACAAGGATTCAGCTTCAATATCCTCTGCGTAGGTATGTCTGAACCTAATCTGAATCAAAAACTCCAATATTTCAATCAAAAGGTTGAGATTTGATGCGTCAATTGTGAAATATATAATTTTACCTTCTAAAAGTTCTCAAAGTGCTTTCTATGTTAAGGTGAGACCGGGATAGGCAAGTCAACATTAATGAACACCCTCTTCAACACAACGTTTGAGAATGACGAAGCGAGCCATTATCTGAGGGACGTGCACCTGCGCCCTAGAACCTACGATCTGCAGGAGAGCAATGTCCACCTCAAGCTTACAATCGTGGACACGGTTGGGTTTGGAGACCAGATAAATAAGGAATCAAGGTACTTGTTGATGTCTTTTTAACGTTCCACCAGACCCCTAACTAGTATCATGAGTCCTAAGTTAAATGAGCTGTTAAATGGAAAGGATGCTGGGAACAGCATGTTTAGTTATCACTAATGTTTGGATTTTGAAGATTTAATTGAAATTTATTTGGAACTTCTGAAAATATTCCAATACCAACTGGTTTATAGAAACCTACCAAACAAAGGAGCACTATGATCAGCAGAGGCAATCCTGCGTCCATACAGACCCTTTTCCTCTGGTGCTTGAGCGGATACACATAAATTATTCTCATACGAGTCTGCCCATTCTTTGGCTTTGAATTAGAGGGGAAGAGGGGGTTGTGAATGACTGGTTTGAACTAATGAAGTTTCAATGAACATTTGAGTGTCCCCATCAAGAGGAATTTCAAAAAGCTGAAAATTCTTGGCAAGCTAGAATGCTGTTGCAGAGTTGGTAACTGGGACATCAATGTGTCTTGCCAAGGCAAGCAAAGTAATCAGCTGTGCTTTTGCATGCAAGGTTGAATGAAAGATGGTCGGCTAATGTGAATCTGAGTTGAACTTTGTTGTCATCTTTCCCCGTGCAGCTGTAAACCCATCATTGACTACATCGATACCCAGTTTGAAAACTACCTTCAAGAGGAACTGAAAATAAAACGCTCTCTGTTCAACTACCATGACACAAGAATCCACATCTGCTTGTATTTCATTGCCCCAACCGGACATTCTCTCAAGTCCCTGGATTTGGTCACTATGAAGAAACTGGACAGCAAGGTTATCTTATAGTCAATCATAAGTGTTAAACATAAGCGTTTCTTTCTTTTCAGGGTGTCAATCATTCATAAGAGCTTTATTTCTATGCAGGTAAACATCATCCCTATTATTGCTAAGGCAGACACGGTTTCCAAGAATGAACTGCACAAATTCAAGATAAAGATTATGAGTGAGATGGTCAGCAACGGAGTTCAGATCTATCAGTTTCCCACAGAGGATGAGGCTGTTACAGAGATCAATTCCTCCATGAATGTGAGTCCTGAACATCTCTCTCTCTCTCTCTCTCTCTCTCTCATACACACTGCATGGTAATGACACGCACTCACACTGTGTAGGTCAGACCAGCTGGTCCCCGCAAAAAAAATGTTCAAGGGCAGGGGCTTGCCAAAAATAGCTGTTGTTTGTGCACGCTTGTCTGCAGGCTACATCAACAATACAACACATTTTTATTTCACAGTTCCATGAAAGCATGGGTTGTGAACATCTTATTAGTCATTATATTCAAGCTAATGTCTAAATTAATTTAATACCAAGTCACTGAAGCATGCTAATAATCTTGAAAACATCTGCTATATTTTCAAATCTGGCGATAAAAAGACTGGTAAAACATGTTTGAACAAAAAGTAGAATGCCTGCAGTAGATTCACGCAAATCTTTGATGAGCACACTCAGTAGAGGGAAGCTGAGATGTCTTTCCATGTTTAATCCAGCCACATAATTGTTTTTTTTTAAAACCCTTTCATTTTATTGTGAAAAGCAGCAGGTTTACTCATCACTACACCACTGGCATTACAATGACCATACCATAACATTACATTAACAAGTATTTATGTTACAGGCGCATCTTCCTTTTGCTGTGGTGGGAAGTGTAGATGAAGTTACTGTGGGGAATAAGATGATGAGGGCAAGACTGTATCCCTGGGGATCAGTCCAGGGTGAGCTTCTCCGATACTAGTGTACCAGTACATTGATTTTGGCCTCAACAGGCATCATTAACCTCCCGTAAAATAGTATTAAATACCTGTGCATATCTTTTGAGGTAAAATAAGGAAGAGTGTTGTCATAATGAGTACATCTGGTACACTGCATGTTCTTTTTTCCCCTCAGTGGAGAATGAGAATCATTGCGACTTTGTAAAGCTGAGGGAAATGCTGCTGCGTGTGAACATGGAGGATCTCAGAGAGCAAACACACACTCGCCACTATGAGCTTTACCGTCGCTGTAAACTGGAGGAAATGGGGTTCAAAGACACTGACCCTGACTGCCAGCCATTCAGGTGAGTTCAGGATTAGCTGTGATCTTGGTACACAATGAATGTCAATTTTTACTTTGCCAATTTCCCTCCATAATGGCTCAAGTGTAATTCAGCCCCTGTGCTTATGATGATAAAAACACAGCAGTTTGATACATTACTCATAGACCTGAAATGGGCATGAGGGTTAACACAGTTGAAATCTTTTTAAATGGAAGCTTATTCTGGGTTAACAGTCCTCATCCCATGCATCTTAGCCTACAGGAAATGTACCAAGCCAAAAGGAAGGAGTTCCTTGCAGATTTGCAACACAAGGAGGAGCAAATGAGACAAATGTTTGTCAACAAAGTGAAGGAGACAGAGGCAGAGCTGAAAGAAAAGGAAAGAGAGGTAGGTAAAGAATGACATGAATAAACACCATACTCTCACAACTAGTCAGAACTTTAATGTTATCATGACTAGTAATGATTGTCGACTCGTCTCCAGCCCATAACTGAGGTTTGTGTCCTAATTACATCTTTGGCCCAAACCAAGATTTTTACCTCCAGTCTTCTCCACGACCCATGAGGACATGCACATACTCACTCTTATCCTAACCAGGGTCTGTACCATGGTCTCAATCATATCACTGATGGCTTTTTTTTCTTCTGGTACCATCCTTCTCTTGCAGTCTTCTCAATGGGTATTTAGCCCTAAATGTAAAACCCTATGCAAATACTTGGTTTGGAAAAAGTGCCATGCAGATAAAACGATCGGACTGCACTTTGCATCACCTTGTTTATCATCCTGCATCATGTTGTTTATCACCCACCTTAATTTTCAGCTCCATGAGAGGTTTGAGCAGCTGAAGAAGATGCACCAGGAGGAGAAAAAGAACCTGGAAGAGAAGAGGAGAGATTTGGAAGAAGAGCTGAACGCCTTCAATAGAAGAAAGGTGGCTGCTGAGACGCTAATGGGCCAAGCACTACAGGGCTGCTCGCAACAGCCCTTCAAAAAGGACAAGGACAAAAAAAAGTGAGTCTGCTTTTTTTCATGTCTCCGTTGCCACAGTGTGCTTTGTCTATAAGTCAGATAGCTTCTTAGCTACTGCTTCATCACTTGTCCCCTCGGGTTGTCGACTCAGTGTTTACACCACTAAATAGTCATTATGCTAAATTATATATAATCAGTTAAACGGCACACGCACCAGATCACTTACTCCTTAAGCTGCAGACATGCACTCCTCTCGTCATTCCAATGTGAAGTTGGTTGGACGAAAGGGGTAGGAACGGGATGTGACTAATGAGACACGGTTACCTTGCCAGGAGCCATGTTGGCTTCGAAGCTGATATGGGGACAGATTGAGTCCGACATAGTGGGAGTGTCACAGTGTTCATGACACAGCCTGATGCTCATGTCTCTGCATGCTGACCTGCCAGACTTTATCTCAGGCAGGGGCGCTTGTGTGTATACATACAACTGGCATTGCTGCTGCTCGCACTGCATGTCAGAAAGCTCAGCTTCACATTTAAGCAATCGTGATTTTTGTATGAAGAGCTATTTGACAGTATATGTAATATACTACAAAAGAAAATTTCTATTATGCATATTGTAAACAACTTGTAACCAGAGACAGCAAGCAGCAGTGTAGAGGAAATTATAATACGCAAGGGTAAACGTTGTGTGGAACTATGACAGGTGGGACAATATAAGTTATATCAGAAACGTGATTTCAATCATTAATTGGTGGCATGATGGTGCAGAAATTAGCACTGTTGCATCAGAGCAAGAAGATCCTGGGTTCGAATCCCAGGCTATCCCAGGTCCTTTCTGTGTGAAGTTTGCATGTTCTCCCCGTGTCTGTGTGGGTTTCCACTGGGTACTCCAGTTTTTTCCCCCAACATCAAAAATACATCCATGGGTTAAAACTCCTGAATGTTATCCTGAGCAAGGTTATAGGAAAAAGAATTGCATTAGATCCCCTGGCACCGCAGCTGCTCACTGCTCCTATACAATAGAATAGAGAAGATAGATTTGATTGTAAGGATACAATTTACTGAAAGAATACAATGACAAAGTAAAGTTGCTTTCTTAGTTTAACAGTCACAAATTCCCCTATTTTGAAAACTACATCAATATACGCATTTTGATTTTGACTGTTCTGCTTTAAAAAAAAAAATTAACTGGAATTTTTATTTTATACACTGACTTTCACCTTGTTAGCTCAATAAAAAACTGCCTTGGGCCTTTTAAAAGCAGGACTATAAGAACAAGTGTTTAGGTTTGTTTTGTGGCTCTATGTAATATTTTACCACCTCAAGTCTGAAAAAGACTTTGGAACAAACAAATCAGAAGCAGCGTGGCATTCTCATTCTCTCCATTCATGTTCTGTGTTTTTATTTATTCATTTTCCGCGAGTCATTTATCAAACCATGCATTTTTGCCATGTTGTATTTCCTTTCCCCCTTTCAGTTGATTTGTGCAACAGACATCCAGGGAAACCAGGAATGTGTCTGCCGTCAGCATGGGAAAAGTGACCGTTATATTTGACGTTCCTTACTGATATTGTATGTTTGGAGTCAAAGACACTGTGACAATGCATGTATGTGAGCCAGAGTAATAAGCCACTGTGTACTCATGGATCAAAAAGGTATCTATCCACGGTGGATTGATTTTTCCCCCTAATGCTGACTCTGCTAGATATGTGATAACACAGCCGTGGACTGTTATCATAACATAGCTTGTGTTGTTTTATGTTTTGTCATGAATGTGTGTTCATCTGCCAGTGGAAATGTGAATCATTATTTCCCAGACAAAATTGCCAAGCACTCCTTCATGTGAACAGGAGACCATTTTTATAGTGTCCGATGCTGATTGTGAACTGATGGTTGTAGATTAACACAGTTAGTACAGACGTTATACATGCTATTGTAGACTAATCATTGACTAGTTGAATTACCCCTATGCTCTCTTACATTAATATAAGGCATCTAATGTAAATAGGAGATTAATTTGCATATAGAGCTGTTTTCTGAGACAGTCCAATAAGAAACTATTCTAGAGATCACTTCTATGCAATGGTGAGAAGATGGAAAATGATAGACTGTGATGGATTCTCTGTGAGAATGGCAACAAAGTATGATTTTTTTGTGTCCAAATAAAGAACAATATTACATTAAGAACATCAACCCATCTGTCTGTTTTCCTTTCCTCCCTTACCTCCCCGTTTTCTCAGATTTCTGGGAAACTCCATCATATTACCCATCCATATGATTGAAAGCATAAGATGAGAAATGCTGCCATCATGGAATACCAACACGGTATTCTGATGCTTGTGGTTTATGGGTTTTTGATATGCATTATATGTGAGATTGCCCTGACTGTCTTGTGTTGTTTCGATCAATGACATGATTCTCTTTCTTTTATAGCTTCTTTAGTCTTCCATCAGCGTGCTCCTTAACCTCAGGAAGGAATTTGAATTAGAAGAGTTTCTACCACCTCAAACGATTACAGATAAACAAGCGACATTGCTATTTTTTACAATATTAACATTTCTTTTTCTTGATGCCTTTGCATTTCGGGTTTCATCGATGTCTTCCAAGCCTGCTCAAGCTCTTCCCTCAGGCTCATTTACAAGCAGTGCTCCCCAGCATGATTTCTGCATGCTGTCTGACAGAGTGCAGTTGAAGAAGCTCATTACAATAGTTTCTTTTTGGTTTTTGGTACTGGATGGGCTCCCTTCTTTTTGCTGCTGTTTTCTGTTATTGCCTTTGACTAGTGATCATTTATCTGCACTGTGAAATCATGTGTTAAGATGGACAATTTTGCTTTATATAGATATATTATATATTGATAAGCACTTTAAGCCAGTCGTAATTAAATGTAATGTCCAAACGTCTCTGAAGATAGTAACCCACCAGATCTATTTGTGCCATTTTGCATTGTGTTAAATGGAGGCAGGATAGTCCTTTTTCATATATTTTAGCTGGACAGGTCATATTGTTGTCAAATAGAGAATCTTAGAGTTGGCACAGAAGCTTTGGCTTAAACCTTAGGGACAGTGTGGTTTAGATCTCAATATAGCAGGCCTGCCTGTGGTGGATTTGTATTTATCTTCTGTAATAAAGAGATACTTATAGAAAAGATAATGGTCTTGTTTTCCTCTGTATTTCTACATTGTATAAATATTTTGAGAGGATTGATCCCAGCAGGTTCTCCAGAACCACTTCTCAGTCCAGATTTCTTTAGAAGCCCATATGTTTAGCATGATGGCAGTGGCCTCTTTCAGCAGGATAATCCACCCTTCCTCACCAACTGTCCTCAGACTGTAAGAATGGGCTAGCACATACACCCCACCCTCATTCTGAGCACTGGTATCCCCCAGGGCTGTGTGCTTAGCACTCTCCTTTATGCACTGTTTACACAGAACTGTCAACCCCTCCATAACTCAAAGACTACTGTTACGTTTGCAGATGATACGACGGTCATCGGGCTCATAATGGACAATGACAAAGCCACAGGTTCAGAACCTGATGATGTGTCATGCTGACAAAAAACCTGTCTTAAACAAAAAGACAGAGGAGGTTATTGTGGACTTTAGGACCTCCAAGAAGACAACACACAGTCCTGTCTACATCAACATAGAGGCTGTGGAGAGAGGCCCCAGCTTCAGGTTCGTGAGAGGACCTGTCCTGGGCGGCAATACCTCAGCAGTAGTAGGAAAACACAACAATGCCTTTATTTTCTGAGGAGGTTAAGGACAGCCACCCCGTCTCAATAAAAAGCTGCTTTTATTACAAAATTGGAAAAATAAAACATATTTAGACTTTATAAGTTTACAATACTATAGGAGATGCTGGGGGTATTTGTGCTTGTTATTCTTATTTCCCTAACTTATATTTTGTTGTTTTGTTTATATGAGAAATTGCATGTCATGTTTTAAACTCAACAGGACTGGAAAGGCAAAAAAATAATGTTTCGTAATATCCGGTTGAAGTGAAGGTTCCCACCTCCTCGTCAGCGATTGGTCCACTACTTTGATACTTCCTGAACTTTTCAAAGAGGTGGGACTTGATTTTGAACGAGTGGAGATTTGTCGAATAGGATTTCAATAGGAATGAGTTAGATTGCTATTGACCAATGAAATCGTCCTGTGTGAGGCCATGGGCATGGATTTATTCCGGCATTAATACCACCAGGGTCCTTTTCCCCATCGCCTTACGCCAAGGGTAGGGGGTGTGCATAGGCGAAACAGTTACCTATGCTTAAAACTTTCCTTTATCAATTTTCATACTGACGCTTTAGCGATTACTTGAACTTTTGTTGCTTTGCTTCAAACCCACTTCCCACCGCTGCGTTTTAATACCACGAGTTAAGGTAAGCAATCTTTTGCTTGAATCCTTAGCGTGTATGTATAATATAACCCAATATTTAACAGTTACATTTTAACACGTTCAGGTTCCAGAGTAATTTCAGGTCGTCGGCATTTATTGTTCTGAAATTGATCATTTTTGGTTCTTTTTCCATCACTCAACGACTTGTGAATGTCCTGGCGTGTTAAACTGCCCGTTTTATATGGCAGTTGTATGTATCGTAACCTTGTTGGTAATAAACTGCCCCAAGCAGCCGTACCAGAGAAATGACACTGTTTTATTAATGAGTCCTTGTACAGTGTAGTTTGAATGTTTATGTCCTGTGTTGGTCTTAAGGCAGGGGCTCGTAGGGAACATGTCCTGACATGACGGGGAGGCCCTGCCCCATTAGTGATGCACTAGTTAGCTCGGTCAAGGGGCTGAGCTGGCCTTCATGTTAATCCCTGCACCTTTTCCTTGTTGAAGAATAAATATGGTTTAATGGCGTAATTGGTGAGAAAGAGGACGATTACGTGTTGTTGAGGAGAGGTTACTTGCGTTCAGTATACACACTGGCCGTTCGTACATGTCCAGGAGTGTCCCGGTAATGGAGGCTGTTGCCACCCCCTTTTAGACTAGTTCAGTCCAGTTCAATGACAACTGGCAGGTGAAGTCAGGTCATGGGTCAGACTTCAAATATGGTCATAACAGGGGAGGCTAGATAACGCTTAGCTGTTGGTCCCCAACCCAAGACACATTTGCAAACCTCAGTTTTCCATAATTCCAACCTTGTTGCCGAAGTTCACTTACATTGCCTGGTTCAGTAAGTTCATAATTTGATACCTGGTGTATAACTTTTTACTCCCGTTAAGTGCTATCTCCAGAATGTCAGTAAATGTCATCGTATTTAACTTTGGGTATCTAAAAATAGCAGTTTTTTCTTTGCTTTCTAAATATTCTTTAAAGTACAACAGTCCTCTCAAATCAGGCTAAACTTTAGTGTTTTGAAATTATACGTATAACATTTCATTCTGAGTGGATAAAATATTGCCTTTTTATCTTGTGTACAAACTAAATAATGAGGCAACATGGGTCAGGAGGTAGGACAGTCATCTAGTAATCTGAGAATTGACGTTTCCATCCCTGGCCGCTGCTGTAAGTGTGTCAAGGGGATGTTTAACAAGAGACTGAACTCCTAACTGATCCTGAGGCGCTGTGGCTGCTCACTGCTTCTATATAATAGGATGGGCTAAGTGCAGAGAATATTTTATTGTATACATGTATAGTGATAAAGCTTCTTTTAAACAAATTGGCTCTCCCAGATTAAATCATAAGTGGTTCGCAATGACACCCTATTTTATTTAACCATCTCACTGTTGTTGCAGATGATTGACACAGTGACGGCACCAGCGCCATTGCCCTTCGCAGCTCAGCTGAAAATTTTGATGGATCAGGAGGGTCGCTACCAGCCGAAATTGAGTGGCTTGCGGCTTATCGAAGGTGCACATGACAATGGCTTAAGGATGACCACAAGACTAAGAGACTTTGAGGTGAAAGACCTGCTCACTCTGACCAGATTCTTCGGCTTTAGTTCCGAGACATTCTCCCTGACTGTCAGCTTGCTGGATCGCTTCCTCTCAGTAATGAAGGTAAATCCGTCACCCACGTCATGGTTACTCATGGGTTTAAGAGTTGGACTGCAGAATACCGTAGCAACAGTAAATATATTGGATCATTTAATTTTCTTTTGCAATGAATTAGAATCATGAACTACCCTCTCTTTCTCTTTAATGCGATATAGATCCAGCCAAAGCACCTGTCTTGTGTGGGACTGTGCTGTTTCTATCTAGCTGTGAAGTCCACCGAAGAGGAGAAGAATGTACCCCTGGCAAATGATCTCATCCGCATCAGTCAGAATCGCTTCACTGTTTCTGACATGATGAGGATGGAGAAGATTATCATGGAGAAGCTCCACTGGAAGGTGAAGGGTCCTACAGCTCTTCGCTTTCTCCGTCTCTTTCATCGGCATATGCAAGATCAGTTTGATAATGAGAGGTAATGGGAAAATAGTGACCTTGCTAGATTTGAGTCATGGCTACACTAAGGTCATAAACATAAACACTTATCTATAACTCACTCTGTTGAGTGTGAAAGAACACAACTCCGATTTAATAGGTTTGGACCCTTCGAAGGTCTGGTCTTGACCACTCTTAGTAAAACAGATATGAAATCAATTCATTATTTACTGTAAAGCATGCTGTCATATACAGTCGTTTTTTTCGTATTTATATTTTGTTCAACTAGTTATTAGAAGCAAAGGTTATGCACAGCTCAAAACAAGGACATACATTTTCTCTGTTTGTCTCTGCTTATTATTGTTTTCATAAACTAAATATAGATTGTTTTAGATTGATATAGATTGTTTTCATAAACTAATGGATGTTCCTCTACAGCGAGAGGATACTGAGCCTGGAGAGACTGGAAGCTCAACTTAAAGCTTGTCACTGCTCTTTTGTTTTCTCTAAAGTTAAGGTAAGCACAGCTTTTTAATCGACATAAAATAAACTGGAGTTGTTTAATAAATCTATAATGTAATAGAGGACATATCAGGCTGGCAAAAGACTATACTTGGCGATCATATGCAACAGTTTCATTGTACTAAATATTTTATGTGAAGTGATGCAAGATTTTTCAAGTCATTTGACATCTGGTGTATTTTTCACTCCTAATGTATAAACTATGTAATTCATTTATATTTTCACATTAGTGTGTTTTCTAGACCTGTTCTTGCAATTTTCCAGTTTGACAGCCCATACTTTTCATATTGTCTTGACAAAAAAGTATATAAAAGTTTCATTTCTCCACAGCCATCTCTGGTTGCTCTGGCTCTGTTGTGTCTTGAAGCACAGGAACAACATGATCCTGAGCACATTGACAAGATATCGGAGACCTTGCAGAGTCTGCAGCAACATCTGAGTGTGAGTACCCAGTATCATGATGGTCTTCAGCATGTGTTCTGGAACCTGACACTTGACAAACATGAACTATCTTATCACCATCAGCTGCTGGATCGAGCTTTTTCTCTCTAAACTAAAGCCATTGTATAACTGGTTAGTTACTAAAAGAATTGGCCTGGGTAAATCTTTGTTCAGGTCAATTTATTTAATCTCATAGGAGTGCTGATAGGATTGCTTTGTGATATAGATGGTATGTTTCTTGTAAATTGACAGTGATATGCCAACTGAAATGTACCTGTATTTTGATTATTTTTCTGCAGATCAGAGATGGAGATTTGGTTTGTTTGAGGGAATTGGTTGCAAAATGCCTTGTTGAGTATGCTACTACTAAGTGCTCCAAGCCTAACGGCCAGAGACTTCGCTGGATTATTTCGGGTAGAACAGCACGCCAACTGAAACACAGCTACTACAAAATAGCTCACCTTCCCACCATACCAGAATCAGCTTTTTAACGCTAAGGCAGAAGTACTCGTGTACCAAGTAATGACATGACAGTTTTCTTTTACTCAACCTAAAGTACACTCTTTTGGCATCTCTTGTCACAGGCCAACCCATTTGCATAAATTGTAATATGCCGTTCATCTTAACACAACTTTTAATGGGAGAAACGTTTCATCACTCAAAGTGACTCAAAGTTTCAATTGACTGCAGGTAACCCCCAACCCTATAAACAGCTGCATAACTAAGACAGTTCATATGCAAATTGTCCATGGACTGACTTAAGTTTCAATGGGCGTATAGATTGTGACAGATGTACTCTTAGCCCCCTGTTTGGGGAGGGTCGTTCCCTCTTCATATAGATGGCTTCTTTGCCTCCCCGTTCAAATCGGTGTTCCTCTCAAAGATCTGCACATCCTCATCATTTTTGCTCATTATTGCTGTTAATCGGGTTGGGGAATGCCTGCAGTTGGTTGAGGCAGAAGTCACTTTGATTAACTGTTTCTACCACTAAACGTACAGATGAACTAAATCAACTTCTTGAGATCTCCTTACCTTGATTATTGAACATGCATAAAAGATCATTTACCATGTATTCCTTACAGAACTGCATTACAGATGATGGAGTTCTTTAAGGAAGGTTAAAATTGTTCCCCTTTCTTTTTTGCCCCTATCTTGCTTTGAATAAGTGCTGTGTATTCCATCTGCCCTAATGACTGGGAGTAACATCCTGTCAGGTGGGTTTATACACTTACATCTAGCAAAGTTTTTCTTTCCTGGTTGAATTGCTTGCACGAAGTGTACAGTATGTTCTTGTTTGAATCCGTACCCAGATACTTCGGTATTCCCTGGCACGGGTTGCTGGTTTTAAGCTAATAAGTATAGAACCACCTAGGTCTTCAGTCCACCATGTGGAAGAAGAGGGAGAAGGGTTTTGTGAACAGCAAAAAAATGGAACCAAGAAATCGGGCCCAAAACCCTTAACTCCCACCCTAGGTTGCTAAACTGTCCTAAATGCACACTCCTACCCAAGGTGATTAAAACTTTTATTTTTCTGGTTTTGATAGTGAGGGAGTTATGGATTTTCCAGTGAAGCAAAGCCAGGGATGACCCTGGCATGTATGATGAGCCCATAGCAGCTCTGTGATGCCCTTGCTGAAGGTTACAGATGAGTTGTTTTCATGAGTTATTCTTGAAATGTGAAACCCTAGAGCAGAACCACCATGAATTATTTGATTCCACTTGGGAAATAAAAACTAAGATTTAGTCTTTATAACCAATATAACTCTATCTGGAATTTGAATTTCTTTTTGCCAATCTACCTTCTGATTTAGAACATGTGTTTGTTGGCAATAGGAAGTGATGTGTTCTGAAATTTGAGAAATGGTTGATTGCATCATCTGGTTAACTGATGTACTTGTACCTTTCAATAAAACTTTATTGAAAAGCTATAGCAGGTGTGTTGTCCGTTGTTAAATGTTTCATACAAGTTACCATCTCATTCATGTAATCACCAATCTTAACTACTTTACAGGTTTATCATAACTGATCTTTTGTACGGCTGACTTTGAAACACTTGAAGAAAAGGTGATGCATGTTATGAGGTTGTACTGTTGAAAATAGGTTTTTTTACTTGCGCAGCAGCTTCCCCTGCATGTCTTTCAAGTAGGCCAGATAGGTCTACTCTTCATATGCATATCATGTAGATCATTGGTCCTCGTATACCACCATGTACTTAATCGTTTTCTGTTCTACCAGATAACTGTCCACCTGCTTTTACAAGTTTAAAACCTCCATGATAGGCTGGTTTCCAAGGTGCAACATGTGAATGTTATTGCTACTTAGCAGAATGGGAAAAATAACATTAACGGTAGAGAATTGGCTTGAATCACATACGCGGATGATCCTGAAGCAGGGTAAGTAAGGCCAGGCAAACACCTATAAGTTCAACCAGAAAATTGTATTCATGTTCATTTTTAAGCTCATAAGAAAATAGCCTGCATCCAGTCTCAACAGTTGTTTAACGTTGTTAACCGTTGTAGACAACACTTGTGACCCAGTTTTAAAGTAGTCTGGGACTCAGGATAATTTTTCTAATTTAAGACCCTCCCCACAATGGCCCTGATTCAATACTGCTTGGAACTGAATATCTTCCCCAGATTATCCTGTAGAATTGGGTATTTACAGATTCAATCGCTAGCTTCCCAATCTACTCGTGAGGCAGTCGGGCTCGCCCCAATATATATTTGATATCTTAAGCCTATGTAACCTGATTTCGGATAAGCGATTGACAATACATGGAATCGAAGACTGGTAATCCTGTAATGTGAAGAAAGTTAAGGGAATCTGGTGCAGAAACCCTGAACTGCCCATGAGAGCCAACCTGACTGGGAAGCTGATATTTCAGGGGTTAAAACAAAGCAATAATGTATTTCTTTAAGATATTTTATGTTTTTGAAAGAAAAAGCTTCAAAACAATACACACAAGCCCAACAAATTGTGTTTGTAAACCTCTGTGTTTTTAACTCTAAAGTCACGTTGGAGTACAAGACCTGAATTTCTGCAAGTCTTATTCCTCTTATCTGAGTTTCAATGTCAGTCAACGTTGCTCCCCAAATAGACCAAATACAACACATGAACAACTGGATCACATAACATTTAATTAACCCTGAGTGTATTTTTTCTGTTCATACTTTATATACTGTTCATATTTCCCCCTCGTTTAAATTGCTGTTAGATATTCTGCCTTAGATTTTATGCCTCTCTTAATGTGCTTCGCACTTTGCTGCTGTAACACTGTAATTTCCCCCTGTGGGGCTAATAAAGGAATAGCTTATCTTATGCAAAGTGTTGCATTACCTCCAACTGCTGTTTTGAAATAAAACAGTTCTGAGATCCACTGATTGTTAATAATAATTAAGTGTGCGAAGCTCCATCTTGAATTTTCAAGAGTGCCTTCTGATGAAAAACTTGGAAATTTGTCTTGTGGTCTACCCCTAGATTTATTGGCTGGGGAATTCTGGTCCACCTCCCCCATAGTTCCCAGAGATCTCCGCACCGCTGAAATCAAATCCAGGATTCTGCCAAAAAGAAAGTATAATAACAATATCATTGAAGGCTACAGTGATACCTAATGGCATCAACACAATTTTCTTTGTAGTCAATCTCGGAAGTAGTAACATTGAAGATTCTGGCTGTGATGTTTCAAAACTGCTGACTGGTTAAAAATAAAGTTGAATCAGTTAATCTGGATACAGGGTTGATTGAAAAACATTTAATCATTCACACAGATGACATCTTCAGTCAGCTGACTGCAGACGTCCCGTAACTAACGGCTAACTGGTTTGTCCACACCAGTTCTCTGGTGAACTAACCACTGTTGGGTGATGTAAAACACATCACTAGCTTTGAGATACTTAGGATTTTGGCAGGAACATCGCTGTAGACAAAAGAGCTTAAATCAGCGGCAGATGGGCCGAAGAGTCATTGACCTCTTTCTAACCTGACACATCAGATGGTTTGTTGCACATTACTAACTGATTGGATGTAGGATTGTGATCGGATGATCCATCTGTCTATCACACTGAAACCTCTCCAGAGAAGAGCAAAACCATCTATCAATACAAGCCTGTACTGTTCTTTGATCTTCTTTCAATGATTAAACCGTAAACACTCCATAGTTCTGATATAACGTATACCAGCATCTATGTTGACATCTTTAGGAGATGTTTTTGAACATGCACCTCAAACTGTCATTACCCTTAAACCACACCAGTAGTCCCTCAGGACGCTGATTGGTCCAGAGCACTGGTTCAGCAAAGCATGACTTGAAGCATGGTAAGATGCATTTGTGCATCTCGTGCTTTGTGTATCTTGTGATCTTATGGATCCAGCTGCCTTTGCTGATGGACCATTTTTCAGCAAATAGTAGTAACATGTTGCATGTTGTTTTTAAGTCAATGTATAGACTCATATGAAAAAAAAATCACCTTCAGACTGAAGATGTTACTTGTATGAGTGATGAAGGGTTTCTGTTAATAAATGGTGTATCCAGATGAAATGATTAAACTTGCCTAATGATTTCTTTACCTGGATTTTACAGAATACACAGACATTATTTTGAATAGTAATACTTTTCTTATTGATATTTCAATTCAAATCAAAATTCTTCAAACTACTAGATAACTTCAATTGACAATACTAGAAGTGAAGCTGCTTGCCAAGGTAGTTTACGAGCTGTATTATCAGCAAACTGGACAAGAGTGAGTGAATGTAATCTACCACCTGGTGAAAATTTGGTTCTGTGGTAAACATTATCAAAGCCTTCAGTCTCTCCCATCAAGTAGGTGCTTCAGATCAATCTAAACATACTGAGAAATCGCCTCTTTCTAAAATCTGGGGTGGTAATTGAACTAAGACATCTCTAATAAGACTGAGGTAGTGTCATCATTAGTTACATGCAAAATTTTCTAAATTTACTCTCCTGTCACTTGAGCCACGCCATCTGTCCACCACACGCTAACTGCATTTTTGCTAATGATGTTTTGCCACCTTATTGGTTGTATTTTATGGCTAACTATACTATATCATGTACTTTCTATTGCTTATGTTTTGTATTCATTGTTTAGACGCTGTACTTTCTATTGGTGATATTTATTATCTCTTCCCTGTCTTTTTATTCCCTGTATGTACCATTTGAGGCTGACACACTTGCAGTTTCACTGTGCTTGCATGCTGATAAAGTTCTTGAATTACTTGAAGACAGCCACCTATGTAGCTTATTTATCTCAAATGGATCAAATGGGATCATGAGAATTTTATGACCAGCTAGTGCTCAAAATGAAACTGAAAACTGCATTAAGTTCACCTGTCTCACACATAATGACCTGCAACATTGATTCTATATACCATTATCACTTTATTTCTCAAGCAAATTTATGAATAAATGAAATTAAAATCTAACATTTAATTGAATAAGTATGGATGTTAAAGGATACAGATAACACATGGATAAATTTAACAGACTAAAACTTTAAGTCTATTTTGTATTTGGATGAAATTCTACTATATGATGTGAGTGTATAAATATCCATTGTGATAGTATGCCTGAGACTTGACAGGTTGAAAGTTTTTTGTGATTGAGCCATTCTTGTGTTTACTATGAGAAATAATTCTAAAGGTGTCATTAATTAAATATCTCTGGATAAATTATATCAACCCTCTTGTCTCTGCCCAGTAGAAGTCCAGAACATTGAACAAAGATCATCCCCCATACTGAGCTATAACTGAAAGATAGGTCATCAAAGTAAATGACTGCACCTGTAAATAAGTAAGGCTTAAGCAGATATAGGGAGGTTGGCAACAGGAGGAGTCAGTTGGTAATTCTCACTGCCCTCCTTAATGTATTTAGCATTAACTTGGAGGTAGACTGCATGATACTGAAAAAAAATCACATTGAAGCATCCCCTGCAATATGAAACAAATCAGGAATTTTCACAAGACGCCACGAATAACTATTTGGAAAGAATCATTCTCGAATTACTGGAAGGAGTTGTTGGGAAATGGAGAAAAATAAGCAGTGCCTTTTTTGCCATTCTTATAGGAAGAGGAGAGTATGGAGTCTGACAGATGATGCAGAGTGATGCCATGAACGTAAAGCACAGACTGGGTTTGATGTTATCTAAAACCGCATATACACACATAAATGATCCACCTGCCACCATATTAACAAATTATTTTTGCCCAACTGACCTCTCGCTGGAATCTCTCCAGTGTCAGCTTCCTCTGCATTTGGTCCTGGACCCAGGAATCTGCACTGTATTCCCCTTCCAACAATGATGCCCAGCAGTTTCCTGCTTCTCTGTTGGTCTTCATCAGAACAATGCGGATTAAACTCCTGTCCTCTGGTGGGAAAAAGGTAAAGAGAAGCCAAGTGAGAGCAGGAGTTGTATAACCACGTATGAGAAACTTTAGTGTCTGATGACATGCAACCTACCTAATGTCCATGTCCCCTCGTCAGAAACTGTTGTGCCAAATAACTTCCCCTGAAAGTTTGCACAAAGATATAACTACACACACCTCCGTTTGAATATATTTATGAATTTCTTATAGGGAACATGTTAAATTGTACTTCTGTGAAAAAGTAAAGGAATTCTGGGTAAGAATTCTGTTCTTAGAAAGAAGCTATTATCAACTTCAGACTCCTGTATTTATGACTTAACCAAAGTCTTGAAGAACTGAATTTTGAGGAGCTGAATTCTCCCTCTGGAGTTTGGATATCAGCTTAATAGACAATACTATAGCCTAAATACTCAACTCAACGCAGTCTTAGCCTAGCTGGATGACAAGAGTGAAGAAAACATCAAAACAATCTCCCACTCCCTCATAGGACGGAGAAAGCCGAGTAGTAAAAAAACCTACTCAACATTAAAGGTCATACCTTGATAATTTCTTTTCCCTTGATGAACAGCTCGATTTGTTTAGACCCCAAACTACATTTCACTTCTTTCCCAGATGTTCCATGGGGTACGTTTACTTCAATGAACACCTCTTCCATGGTTTGGGACCACGAACCCCAAGGCGTTTTGCAAGGGATCACACCGCTTCTCTCCTCAAAATGGACTGACATGTCTTGGGATTCTAAATCTACTGCACCTGATGACAGCTAGGTAGGCACACTTGGCTAAAATTAACTGTTATAACTAATATTAGCTAGCTAACTAGCTAGCCTGAGTCAGCCTAGTCGTTTTATGGGAAGTTAGTTGACTATTTCTATCCTGCTTTGTCAACAAGAGAGAAAACTAGAGATGTTAAATTACATTCGATTACACTAATGTTCACGTAACGCCAGCATTTTGACGTATTATGCACAATATTATATTGAACTAGTATAATCAATCCTATGACAGTGGAGACATTTTTCTTCTGCCTTCATCCCCTTCTTCGTCAGATCTTTTCTTGTAGGACTTGTAAACAACTTACCGGCACGTTGCTGCCCCCAAATGAATAGGAGTGCAAATTGAAGCGCAAAGGCAAACTCCTAAAATAACCACAAAAACAAGATAAAATACAGACGTTTAAATTTAAGAACTACGTTTATATATTCAGTATTTGCCATTTCTTATTTGAGGAATCTTCTTTTGTAAAGTAATGGGTCAAAGCCCTTGACTTGACAACATCTTGACCAAACTCTGGACTTGTCCGGAGAGTGTTTTAAGTGCTGCCTCTGTTAGTACTGAAATAAAATAAATAATGTTTGTTCCATTGATAAATTACGTGTTTTTCAAACTCTTGGAATGGACAGAAACCCGTCTGTCTTAAAATGGAGTAGGTCAACTAATCTGTTAATTAGATTACAGTGCTGTTTCTACCTCATGCTGTTAGGTCATTCAGTTTAGACACACCGGTAAAGGGGTTGCTCTTCGTGTTTTCTTTTATTTCTGTATTATAAGATATCAATATGATTAGCCCAGGATGTTAATTTGGAAATATGGATATAATTCAAGCGAGGATATTTGCCTTTACACTTATTTTGGTCACTTCTCTCTGGTGAGTAAAATGGGTTCTTTGGCCTTAATGCACGGTTAAGAATGCTCTTGCTGAGTCGTAAAACACTGATTTTCCTGTTCCAGGCTTGGCAATGTCTGTGGAAATGATAGAATCAACTCTGACAACATCACCCTCATACTGGACCGACTGTTGGATGGTTACGACAACAGGCTGCGCCCTGGATCTGGAGGTGATGTTCACATTTCAAACCTTAAAACCATTTTCAGTTCACTGGTAACAATGGATCAGCTGGTGTGAGCCCAAATCACATCTTCAACAAACAAGTAAATAAATACAAATAATCCTGAGTGCACAGGATCACTTTTGGTCACAAAGTTAATGTAGAAATTGTGTCAGTTTGCTCGAGTGAGTCCCTGCTGCCACTGGATATCGGCTACAACATGTTATCTGGCTGACACTGTGTGTTGTAAAATGGCCTTTGGTGTTTCTTTCACAGAGAGTATCACAGAGGTCAAAACGGACATCTTCGTCACTAGTTTCGGACCTGTTTCGGATGTTGAAATGGTAAGACCTTTGACCTTGTGATGACGGAGGAGTAGAGGGGTTGTTCTGCTTGGTTTATATGCAGAACATGTGTGCTTGCGGCCTGCGGGAGAGGACCGCGTTTCTGTTCCTGCCGCATAGGCAATCTGCCATCACGCCATCTAATGAGTTTTAATCTGTTTGATGAGCCCTATAACTGAGTCATTGTCGTCGTCTGAATCGATCTGACGTTGTGTCAGGCAGAGAAACTGGCATGATGGTTTTATTTATCAATCTGTGTAACCGTATGCGGATGAGCAGCGCATGATCAACTTCTCATTTCACCATTCATTCTCAATGACTTTAGCCCGGAAATCAAAACCAAAAGTTTATAATAATTAATTATTGCCTCCAATGGATGTGGAATTGACTGCACTTAGGGAGAGGCCTTCACTAACCATCCAACTCCACATTCTCACGTCAGGAGTACACCATGGACATGTTCTTCCGTCAGATGTGGGTGGATGAGAGGCTGAAATTCGAGGGCCCTATTGAGATCCTCCGGCTGAACAACCGGATGGTGGATAAGATCTGGACGCCTGACACTTTCTTCCGTGGCTCCAGGAAGTCCCTTGCCCATAACATGACCACTCCTAACAAGCTGTTCCGCATCATGCAGAACGGGACTGTCCTCTACACCATGAGGTAGGCCTGGACAAGCTAGGCTTAGCACCGCATGTATCACTCGCAGCAATTGTGTCCGTGAACTATTGTGTTGACGGCTGCTGGCATTAAGAATGAGGGTCACTGTAAGTGGCGAATCTAAGTTGTCACTTTTACAATGAATAAATGACTTCTTCAGACTGAAGAAGTCACCTGGTGAGTAACAAAACTTTTCCCAATAAACTTCTGATCCAGTTGAACAGATTCACCTCTTTTTGTCATGGATTGTATAGTTTTATTCTATTTTTATTATATGTATGACCATTGCATCTCCATGTAATCCAATACATCTGTATATAAATACTTTTATTTAAGTATACATATAATTATGTAATATATACGAATGGCGTATAATATGTTACAACCACGCACTTTGATGTTGAAGGGGTCTGTGGTGGCTCAGTGGTAGAATGCAGGCTTTGAACCCACCGCGGGGTGTCAGGAAGGGGCATCCGGCCTTAAATCCTGCCCAAGCTCCACTAAATCCATGTCCACCCCCCATAACATGGGGACTAACTGCGACACGTAAAACAGACCCCTCTCTCATCTTGATATTAAAGTGAATAATTGATGTTAATCTTTGTGTCTGTGCTCTCTGCTTCAGACTGACGATAAGTGCAGAGTGTCCCATGAGGCTCATGGACTTCCCGATGGACGGCCATACTTGTCCTCTCCGGTTCGGAAGCTGTGAGTACAGGAGAGATCTCCCGCTGACTGCTGTGTAGATGACGGTGAAGCTAGGATGTTGAAGCAGATTGTCGAGTAGAGAACAGAAAAGAGGAAAAAGTCGAGATTCGTCTGTGTTTCCGGTCTCCGTGTACCTTCCAGGTATGCGTAAATCCAATGCTGTGTTTGCCATTTTAGATGCGTACACCAACCGTGAAATTATCTTCACCTGGAGGAAGGGACTGACAGCATCTGTCGACTGTCCCAAGGAGTCGATGAGTCTGCTGCAGT
Organism: Regalecus glesne; assembly: GCA_900302585.1. Lineage (NCBI taxonomy): Eukaryota > Metazoa > Chordata > Actinopteri > Lampriformes > Regalecidae > Regalecus > Regalecus glesne. The sequence goes on from OMLC01055493.1 coordinate 21,890, forward strand.
ATGATCTGGTGGGGCAGACCTTATCCAGTGAGGTGTTCAAGTCGAACACAGGTAAAGCTTATTCGCCATTCTGCGTGGAACAGGCGTATTCCTGTGTGAAAGATGCTCTCCGAATGGAGACTGTGTGAAATCTTCGGTCCCTTACACACATTAGAGATGGTGACGGACTTCAGGCCTTTAACTTTGGTGGGTAATGCGTCCGCACCGGCCTGAGTCTATCGAGGCAGATCCTGAATGGGAAGTTTTCTGATGAGCAGGTGAATTCGTGAGTAGACGTCAGACCAGAGAGGAAGCTCTCGTCAAACTCAACGGTGTCCATTACTCCCCCCGCAGTAGCCTGGGAGTCACCCTTTACATAAGTGCACAGATTTCCTTCAGCAGCCTTCTAAGATGCTTAAGTGGTCAGGCCTAATGCGCATAGCCTGCCTTGAGAAAGCTTCACAGCTGTAGGGTCTCCTCAATGCACCAACAGAGAGGAGGGAGGAGAAGGGAGGAGGAGGGAGGAGAAAGGAGGAGAAGGGAGGGGAAGGGAGGGACTCGGGGAGGAGGGAGTTACGTTTTGTATTTTCATCCCTGTGGTAGATGTGGCACGAGGGTAGGGATGGGGTGAAATCAGCTCCTGTAAGAAACTCCTGCAGCATCACAACTGTGTTCTGGTTCTGGTTGACACCAGAACACAGAACCAGAAAGCCAGAAAACACTGTGGAAGGGGGTTCAGGGTCTTGCTCGAGGGCAGGCAGGGCGCTTGTCTTGTAATCGGTAGATTGGCGGTTCCGTGCCCAGTTTCTTAAGAAAGCAGTGCTGAAGTCTCCTTGGGCAAAATATTTAACCCCTAACTGTTTGGGACAACGGATGAAAATGAGCCTGGTCCCTAAATCTGGTTCTAAATCTTCTTTGACATTCACTGTCCTAATAATAATAATGATAATAATAATAATAGTAATAATAATGATAATAATAATAATAATAATAATAATAATGATAATAATAATAATAATAATGACAATAATGATAATAATGATATTAATAATAATGATACTCTATGAACTGTTAACGGTTATTGTTATTCTGTTGGTGTTTTGGAAGTACAGGTCCTC
>OMLC01055495.1:0-24819 GCA_900302585.1 Regalecus glesne
CAGTCGGAACATGTTAACTGTAACAGATCTATTAAGCTAGCTAAGCTAGCAGAGCAGCCTGTTTTCAAATACCATTACCGCAGCGTGTTGTCAAGCCTTAGATAGCCTGCAGACGCTTAAGCCCGTCAGAATATGAAATAGAATCCCTGTACAAGAACATTATATATTAATGAACATTTAGATAGCATTATGCCAGATTCAGCCAGCAGGCTAATTTACATATGTTGTCTCAAGCATTCAGGGTTTAATTGGCTTGCTCAAGGACACCTCAACATGCTGTATGCAGGACCGGGGATCGATCCTGCAACCTTCCAATTGCCCGACGACCGCTCTACCCACTGAGCTATGCCGCCCCCTATGTGACAGTTAACACAGCGCAGTGTCCTGGAACAGAATGGTGAAAGAGGCTAAGGTGGCGCCCGTTCAGCCAGAAATCACAGCCATGAAGTTGTAGAATAGAACGCCTCTCGCTGGTCAAAGGAACACCCACTCCTTGTGTACATCATCAATATATTTTAAACAGTGACAAAGACCAAACTCAATAGGAATCCTCTTTTCCATGTCGTCCTCATTAACCTCTATTAAAAGCCATCTTACTCCTCACGTGGGTTGAAATGATAAGACTCACACACACCATGACTCACACCATGAACCGATTTACTGCTTGTGTGGAGTTTGTGTCAGTGTTCCTACTAAAAGCATCATAGCTTTCATCAGCCAGTCGCTGCCCTACTCAGAAATGAGCAGCGCTGGGATACGTATTTACCCAACACCCACATTCTGTAAAAGCCATGTCCTGTATGTATAGCAAGAAGGCATGAAAACTCCGATTAATGGGAAAGAAATGCAAAACTAAAAAAAACCTTCCCAGAAACAGACTGTGTATGCATGGCATTGTATTGTATGTATGCATGTTTTTCATTTTTTGTACCAAGTCTGCATTTGTTTTGTTTTTTTCATTTTGCTACACTCTAGTGACTTAAGTTTGTTGTTCCAATGCCTATTCTGTAACACCACGTGCTGCAAAAGAGCAAATTGAGTCATTTATGTTCAGAAACAAAAAGCCAGAGGATAATTTTTCTCATGTGTATAATAACTGTACATTACTCTTTTTTATATATTTTCTAAGGGAAATAGGCAAAAGTATTATAGAAAGATTTTTAATAACCAATTTTCTTATAAAAACAGTAAAAGGAAAAAAAGATGAACACAGTAGGCCAGTAATAAAGAGTGGAATGTTACCAGTCTATGTACTAGAGTTATTCCTTGCACACTGCAGTGTCCATGTTTGTTGATGATACCACCTTTTATAGGGACGACTGTAGCCATTTTCTATGTTTTTCTGTTGCTTGTATGTCTCTATCATCACTATTGGGCCATTAGATAATGGGGAGATAATTAAAAGCCTCTTTTGTATCACACAACCATTATAATCAGGCTTGGTAATTATTTTTTTTTAACCAAATATGTTACAAACTAACAAAATAATAACAAATCCTTCCAACTTTGTACTCAATTTTATCTATTATGCTCTAGGATAAGGTTTACCATACTTAGCTAACAAATCTCAGTGTTTAACATGTATCACAGTCTTGACAAATCACTCTCATGAGTAGGCTTAGTCTCCACATACTGTAGGCTAACGGTCATTCTGTCTAACACATTCTTGCCACTTTAAATATTTAGCTTTCTGTGCTTTTAGAATGCTAACTAATGAGTCCACGGTGTGTTTTTTTATGGGTGAGGTGCACATAATTTGTCTATCCAGTAAATTACAGAGTGAAATTTTAAGTGACATTTGTTTAAACTGGCGTGGGATACCTGATATACGAAACATGGATCTATGGCAACATTCATTTTAAAAAGTAAATGCATCAAAACAAAAAATGTATCAGAAGCCAACTTGATTGCATGGCCTACATTTTTTTACGAGGTTGAAAGAAATCCTCCTCTAGTTTCTCAGGTGATGATTCAAAAACATGTAATTCTCACTCGAACACAAAAAGAACCAAAAAATCAACAACCTTTTAACCCCCCTCCCCCCCTCGGGTCCTGTAACTTAAGTTTTGCACAATAGGGATTTATTTCAAATCTTTACAGAAAGTCCTTCCTGCTTTTTCACTGTTGGTCCATTTTGTCTTTTGAGGGGAAATGATGACTCAAGTTTAGGCAATACTAGGACACAACAGCAACAATATCCTCCAACAAGCAGGAAGTAAAACTAAGCCAACACCGGGTATGAGGACAGGAGGCCTCAGAATATCTATCTCGCTGAACCAATGAGGAGTAGAGTATGACTCTCAATGCAAAAAGATAATTAAAATATATCAAAAGTAGATTAGCATACTGTAAGTCTTTAAGGCCCTTGACCATACACCAGCACATTTTCAGCTTCCATAACCAGGTACAGCACAATGTTCCCATAATGCAGGGCAATAACGTTATGCAATCCCCACTTTGCTTGTTAAAAAAAACCCCTACACAGTAAATCTGTTCCAGCAACAGCCTGAGAGAACAAAGTTATTTTTATAGCGTCGGTCAGCAAGCCACGAATAAGCTCATGTTGCTCTCATCAATTACATCTGTTGTTTGGTGGAACCGGGTTGTTCATCGTACACAAAATAACAGAGCTGTGTAGCCAAGGGAACGCACTCAACTGGAATTCAAGCTAAGAGAAAACGGTCCTGTGGTTCTCAAAGTGTCTCCACTTCTCTGTACAGTGCTCACATGGTCTCTGTCCTCACATGTCCTTCTCCTTCCCTGCCTTTGTCAGTGTTTGTGTCACATTCAGTCTCTGTCATTTACCTTGTTGAATAATTCGCCAGTTTGTTTGGGTCACACTTCAACAGCTATCTTATGGTAACGGTCACTGTAAAGGTTTTAAACTTCTTCAAATGGCAATGTGTGTCTTCCACGTTCCTTTCTGACCATGGCCTTTACCCACACACACTATGTATGACATGCAGTCTGTTGGATGTCTGATTTGAGGTCCATGGGCTGCCGATCTGGGACTCCGTGTATTCAATGTGTTGCTGTAACTGTTGTTTTCTAGAGACCCTTTCATTAGGTCTTATGATCTGTGTGCATATGAATGCATTAAGAGGAATTCTGCTCAGTTTGATTTTGCCAAAGTCCAAGCCTTAGATACTGTGTCTTCAAGAGGAGCACCACCCAATTTAAGCTGGCACACATGATGTTCTTCTGGCTCCAGGTGGTCCAAGCCAAGCACCAGCAAGTCTCTCTCAAAACCAGAAGTGAGCTACTTGAAGCTTGACCTTAGGAGGTCATTCTCGTTTGAAACTTGCACTCAGGGGAAGAGACCTCTTGGGGACGGGTTGGGCCTCATGGCGACTAGTAACAGCAGCACAGAACAAGAATATACTGGAACACAAAGATACCCTCGATGTATATTTATAGTTGGCCAGGCCCAGACAGCCTACGTCCAAACATGGGCTCTAGTAGTTCTGGATTTGATAGGCTGGATTCTTACTAGGCCGCTGGAACATCATGTGAACTCTCAATTTGGGTGGTCTTCAACTCTTTATTGATCTAAGTTCTCCTAGCAACTGTACAAGTCTGTATTTGTCCAACATGTCATGACCTGTGGCATTGCCTTACGATCAGTGCTATCCAGTTTGTTTTATTTACCTTTATTGTGTTAATGTCAATGCAACCGGAGTTGTTCGGGTGCTGTTGTCATGTTGATTGGGATATCACTGTATGGGTGCATGTCTTCTGAGGAAGGTACACTGAAGATACACTGTGAGGAGACGATGCTAGCTAGCTAGCTAGCTGTGTGAGCGGATGGATTTGAAAGTGAGATGGTTTTTGTAGCAGAGAATGAGTGTCATCATGCTTATTGTGCGCCACACTGTGGGATCCGGGTTCTAAAGGCCTTTATATTAAGTGCGGTTCATCCTTAATGCCTTTTGTGGTAATTTATTCAGCATGCAGCGGTTGCTTGCAATCACACACGGTATTTCGGTAAAGGCAGAAGTGTTTTACTGAGCTGGCTAGCCTGTGTGCGAGAAACCCCCCAGAGTTCATACTTCGCTCTTTTTGTACTGTGATCTTTGTCGCACATTCATGCTATGATATCCAAGGGATTGCTGTGGAGGCTTAGCACAGCCATCACCTCTCACTACTGTATATGTCACCAATGTTCTGCAGTCAATGGAAATGTTGCTGCGTAGCTTAGCGATGAAGAGGCATGAGCATGCATGCTACTGACCACGAAAAGTTGGATGCTACTAGCTGTGGAGAAGCAACCGCGCTCCTTCCGCAGGGGCGAGGTGCTACCTCAGGCTGGGTACACACTGGAGGACTTTACTAATCCCTGTGCAAAAAACGATCACACTCGCCCGACTCTCAGGCCTGTTTTATTTTAAACCAGCAGTTGGCAGTAAAGCAACACTTTGTATACCGACCACCACTAAAAAATCAAAGAAGAGAAAGACTCGAAGAGACAGTTGTGATCCAACATGACTTTAGGGCCAAATAATATGGAGGCCGACAGTCGGGATTTTCTGTTTTTTTTGGGGGGGGGGCACAGTAGATCGGGAGTAGAGCACACAATTCAGAAACTAACGAGCCAGAGGCTGTGGGTTCAAACCCATAGCGAGATATCAGCAAGGGCATCCGGCCTCAAACTTCCACCCCTGCCCTTAGATGGAGTGGTGACCTCTTCAGGGTGTTTCCCCACCTTATGAGTGCTGGGATAGACTCCAGCGTGGACCTGGGACCAAACTTCAGCTAAGCAGCTGACAATGGATGGATGGGACCAAGTGCTGAGTTCAGAAATCTCCACTTAGCCAGTCACCTTTGCTCTTGTTTGTGGTTGTGGGTTTATTTTCCCCCTCCCCCAAACAATAGGATTACCGGTCAACAGGATTTCCAGTCATAAATAATGCCATGAGGGCCACCCCAACTGGCTTGCAAGGGGATCAAGGGGAGGGGTTAGAGATTTAATCTGCAGTACCCAGTGCTACAGGATCATGAGGAAAGATAATCGCCTCCAACCAGCCGCAAATCAGGAGGCCAGCGCCAAATTCTCAAGGTGGGAAAATCAGATAGATTATCTTCTATTATCTACTAAACTAGCTTCATCGTAGAAGATGGGCTGGGGTCGGGGATTGCCTCAAAGGATCCAGATGTTTTCATCGACACCCCTGTGCACAAGCTCATACGTATGAACGTGCCCTCAGTGAGTCAGTTCATGTCAGCTAAACATTCATGTTCGCTTGTTTCTGGCCAACTTTGAGCTACTTCCATTTGGGCTGAGTTCTGCCCAAAGTCTCTTGCAAGCTGGGGGGGAGTTAACTAAATCTGATTGGAGTGACAGAGAGAGAGAGAGAGAGAGAGAGAAAGAGAGAGAGAGAAGGTGTCGGAGAGGATGACAAAGAAACAGAGCCAGTAAGACAGGAGGTAAGCCCACATGTGAAATTGGACAGACTTCAACAGCTGGGGGATTGGTCTCAAGTTCACTGCTGAAGGCAGAGAGACAGTGGATGACTCTGCTGCTGGGCTTGAGGAGGAGGGAATTAGCAGACGTTATTATAAGGTTTTGGATTCAGGGAACGTCAGATTAATTGGGTAAATTACTAAATTGGGAGAGTGTGTGGGTTAAAAATAGCAGGGAGGCTCTGGATTCTGCAGGGATGCTGGGCAGTGTGAGAGCAGATCAGCATGAGCCTGGCCCTTATGCTACTACAGATCAGAGGTTAATGCAGCACCTGGTGATGTCACAATGGCTTTTTAAAATCCCCCTGCCGTTTTACTTTCTGAGCTGGGGGAGATTGGCAGTAGCAGCGGCTGGCGTCGCGTTGCGGTCCGTTGCGGAGGTATTATGCCAAACTTCTTGGCCAGGGATATTTTAGGCTCCCACCTTGTCTTAATCCAGTCGTGATTCCTGCGATGGATTATTCATGCCTCCTCTTTCCTCCCCCTCATCACCCCACCTTCTCTGCATCTTTTTCTCTCTGCCTGGCTCCACTCCCCCAGTTTTCCACCTACTCTTTCTTCCTCCCATCACACTGCACCTTTTCTGTTTCACAGTCTCTCCCCTCACAGTCTCCCACCACGGCTCTCATCATCTCTGTGGCTGCGTGGTCCCAGCCTGTGGGTGGTGTGCTGTCCCATGCTGCCAGCCAATCAGTTATGTAATGAATCTGACGCACACCCCCTGACCTCCAGACATTAAGAACAGAATAAAAGTAATCTGCAGTGCCCACATCTATCTTTTTAATGAGCTCTCCACCCACCATTGACAAAAATGGCGTGTCTTTATCCGTCATTCTTCCTCTCATCATCCTCTCTCTTTCAACGTCATGTCATGTCATCAACCGCTTATCCAAAGTCGGGTCATGGAGTCATGCTGAAGCCTATCCCAACACTCGTTGGACAGAAGGCAGAGAAACACCCTAGACAGGTCACCAGTCCATTGCAGGGCGGACAGAGGGGGTTGAGGACAGATGCCCTTCCTGATAGCCCATGGTGGGTTTGAATCCGCAACCTCCAGCCCATAATTTCTGAATCCTATGTTCTGCCTCTGAGCTGCTGTGGCCACATATTCACTCAGTGGTGGTGTAAAAGTGGGGTCGAGGTAGCTCAGGTGTAGAACGCATGCTCCAGGAACTACTAAGCCAGAGGTTGTGGGCATAAGGAAGGGCATTCCACCTTAAACCCTCATTTCTGCTTCATCTCCTCCTGTTCTTAAACATCCAGAGACACTTGAGGGGTGCAGACTTATTGGGGTGGCTCCTGGAGTGGCAGCCATACTGTCAAACTGAGGAGTTGTCTTTGAGGAGACCCACGCAGGTCTGGAAAGACAAGAAACATATCAAGGACGCATTTGAAACGTGGTCAGGTCTAATGGAGATTGAACCATAGCACAAACCTTTATCACAACAACAGTAATTCTTAGAATGTGGAAGTATTGAAGTGAGGGACCTTCAGTATATGGGCTTCAGCAGCCACTCACAGGCAAGCAGACCCTGGCCCCGACACAAGCAGGCAAAGCAGTCACGAGTGGACTATGTCCTCCTCCGTCCCTTGAAGTCAAAGGTACATGTACCCTGTAAAGTGACCTCTGTGAGAGGTTACCTTTCTCCGTTCACTGTCACAGTTGTCGCCTCCGAACAACAACGCACGTTTCAGCGGCACGAGATACACACAACTGCTCACAGCAGCAAGTTAAATAGCAGTCTTCCAGGCATCTAGCTCATTAGAAGAGTGCAGAAGGACGGGCTGCGATAGCTCTCGGTGCTCCTCGCTGGCCCAAGGGAAAGGCTCTGGAGATCAATCCGGAATGATTGGGGGTAAATCAGACCAACTAGAACCAGAACCAGTGAGATGATCAATGTAAGGGAGTGTCTGAGTTTCACTTTAGTAGGGGAGGTATGCTTTTGAATGCTTTGACTATTTTACTGTACCTGTAAAGTCTTTTCTACTGCCTGCAATGTGGAAGCTATATATATAGAATGCATATGAGAAGTCTTTTTCTACGTGACAGAAGAAAACATGATTTTCATTAAAACAAAGCCTTTTGACTACAAAACGTCCTGCAAGTCACGTCTGCTTATTTGGTGTTGTCTTCATGATTTTTTTTCCATGCTGCTCAGGTGAGATGCCTGCAACCATATACAATCCTCATGTGTCTATCATCTTTGAAGATAGATAGGGCAGAGCTGGAGGTAGGTCACACCACATCTCACCAGCAGAGGCCAGACCTGCTGGGTCAAATGAGGGTTGGCCATGAAATTACTTGTCCTGTCCTGTGCTTTAAAGTGTTCTGGCGAATGACTTCTTTCTGGCTTCCAAGACACAGGGCCTGTGTTGTCATGCCAGGAGACCATGTGTTACACCAGTTTTCTGACACTTGGCCCTCCAGAGAGGCCCATGGCAAGCCTGCATCAGAACCCACACTAATTGCATTACCGGGGAGATCATTGGTACTAATCATAAATCCCAGTCAGATAAAGAAGAGTATGACGAGCACAGCATGTGGGAGGTAGAGGAAGGAGAACCGATGGGAGTAGAAGAAAGAGAAGAAGCTTTAGTCATTTACCATTGTACATGCAAATACTGAAATGTGTTCTCTGCACCCAACCCATCCAATTGTATAGGAGCACTGAGCAGCTTCAGTGCCCGGGGACCAACTCCAGCTCTTATTCCAACTTCCTTGCTCAGGGGGGGAAACTAGAACACCTGGGTGAAACCACGTAGACACCGGGAGAACATGCAAACTCCACACAGATATGACCTAGGACAAGATTCACACCCAGGACTTTCTTTATGTGATGCAGCTGTGCAACATGCTGCACCATCATGCAGCCTTGAGGTTTTCTCTCTCTCTCTCTCTCTCTCTCTCTCTCTCTCATCTCTATAGGAATGCAATATTCATGGGAGACCTGGATTTTGTCTGTTGCTCATCATCCAACCCATCTCCTCCCTCAGTGCAGCCATACTTTCCCTGACATCCATCACCCTACAAGTGCACACACTACTGTCACCACAGTAATCCAGCCTACTATCCCACTCATGACATGCCCATGATAAAACCTGCACCCTGCATCAGCAGTACCACTTTTATCTTTTGACATGCTGGTATCTCCCACAGTCAAAATGGCTGTCGGAAAGGGTCATTAGCCATTTCTAGGAACTCTGATCCTGCTGATGAAAAGTAATGGTGAACCCCATAACTGGGATATGTCTTATTAAGCAAACAATCAACAACGCACACTGTAGGGGTCTTCTTACTGCTCTGAACATCTGCAGCACCCCTAAACGGCATCACTGAACACCACCCTCACCACTACTGAGGTCTGGTTGACATGTCACGGTTAGTCCCCACATTGTGGGGGTAGACACAGACTTGGATGGAGATTGAGGGTTTACGCCCAGATGCCTGATCCCCCACGGTGGACATATGATCTTGCGGCATCTGGACCACCTTCACCACGATAACCCCTAGATGCACCAGCACCACCATCAATTTCAACTCCTCCACCACATGTACAGCCAACACATCCACCATCCATATGCCCAGGTCCACAGCTTCCCCAAGGACAGTGTTGTTCCCACACAGGGAGGCATGCACAGAAATAACAAACTGGTTGAAAGAGGGGAGGCAAACGAGAGAAAGAGACAGAGAGAAAGGAGGAACAGAGAGACAGAGCGGGGAGAAAGAGAGAAAATGAGGGAGAGGTGTGTTGATGTCACTGTCATGGATGACAAACTGATTACAGGTGAATGGATTCCACAAAGCGAAGGGCCCAAGAGACAACAGGAAGGACCCACGAGACCCTTCCTAAATTACATGTAGCACATTATCAGCAGTCCTGGCAACTCATAAACTCTGGTATTTCACCTGCTCTGCAGGTAAGCAAAGCAAACAGAGTTGCTTATGCGAAGGAAAAGCATAATCTCCTTCCTCATAATGAGTTTTGTACCAGTGACTGTAGGTCTGTCATGAATACTGCTGTGATGTGGCTGAATCCTGTGGAACCACACAGCTTTTGACCTGTAAAGGCAAAAGAGCAATTGCTCCCCCTGCAGGTTTCCCTCTATCCAACAATGTGTTGAATGGAGGATGCCATCGCAGTATTCATGGACTTGTGCCCACACCTCTATCCTATGCGATTGTGGGAGTAGTAGTAATCTTTGTTGTAGTATTTGCCATTGCTGTCAGGGTACTAGTAGTTTTTGCAGTAGTAGTAATACCGGTTGTTATAGTAGCAGTACTTGTAATTGCTGTAGTAGTGGTATTTGCAATAGTGGTACTTGTGACTGAACAACTGTAGAAGCTAAATATCTTTCATACAAGGTATCACTGAGCCGTTATCATGATAGAAAATACACGACTACTCGGAGGACTAGGAGTGGAGAACTAAATCCAAAATGTTCAAGGCACTAGACTAATGTTCAGTGAGGACCACGAGAGGCCCTTCCTGCTGATATTACAACAAACACCAGTCCAACATGAGCCCTTGAGATCAGACCAGGGAATCTGGGTACGAACAGAAGGCACACAGCGCATGTAGAGAACATCTTCAATCTTTATTTTGTCAAAACATTTGTACAAATAGGAGCTTGTCCTAGCCACTGTCACAGGTTTGATCCTATCTAGTGAGACTCTGGGAACCACAAAGACACAATGCTAAACTTGTTATCAGCCTACGATGAAACTGAACAAACTTGATTTTCTCTACAGTAGAGAACTACCAGCTCTAATTTCTTGGTTGAGCACAAAACGTTCTATGAAACCAAAGATAAACACTGTGGCATATCTCTCCTCCACACATGTGACCAGGATATGGGCACAAGCTTTTTCAGTTTTGAGCAACATTCAACTCATTAACCTGGGCAGCCGATTGAGAGCTAAACGGTGTCCGTTTTAAATTTACTTTGCAACAGTCAGATAGTTTCAAGCAGGGCATGTCGATCTTGAGAGGAAAAAAGATAGCTGCATTTGTCGTTTTTGGGGGTTTTAAAAAAAATCGATTTGAACCCAAATTAAGAGACTTTAAGTATCTACCCCAAAACACATAATCTATCATGGGTATTTTCAATTCATTTTACTTAGAAGTACAATGTGGAATACATTTACATTGCATTCAGTCAGCATTGCAGCGTAAACGCTACCTTATCTAGTTATGCATTGCTCTTAACCTGCTCATCTACAGTGGCACGGGTAAATAAATACAACTGTGGGTTTGCAAACATGGATGGGATGAAACTGCATGACCTAGTCCACACGGTGAGGGCCACACTTGACACCACAGCGCTGCACCACGTCACAGTATAATTTCCATTTAAATAACTTTATACTACGTCTCTATGCGTATTCATTACTCCAGGTAGGGCAATCATAAAAGAACCAGTTCATCTGGGTCAACACCATGTTCATCTAGTCTCTTCATAATTTCACAGTCCTGTGACTTAAAGCATCAAAATATGTTTTGGAAGTGTGGGCCGATGCCAACCATGTTTAAACATAAGATACGTTATAGAGGCCAACTTGACACGGGTGAATGGGGCTGCTTAGGGGGTCATTTGAATTGATTAAGGGGGAGCCAGAAGTTTGAAAGACAGATGAACAGGAGCACCATTCCAAAAAAAACATCACAACACTGTTACCTGGATAGCCACTTGTTCCACAGAACTCTAGTCTGATATCATGTTGGGGCTTCTGATCAAACAAGCAAAGGGTCAAACTTCATTTTCGTGCATAGTCGATGGATACAGCAGAACTTCCGTAGAGTGAGAAATAGAGGAAACATCTTGAAACGTACTGAAAAGTTTTCTTCGTCCTACACTCCTCAGAGAATGAAATGTGGGACTAATGACCAAACAGTGTGAAACTTTTATATCCATGTGTAGATCGAAACTAACCAATGAGAAACAACATCTGACTGGCAAAAGCCAATCAGCCCAGTTTACCGTCTCACCTTGAAGAGTCCAAGTGAGAAAACAAAATCCCTTTGTCTGCAAAGAACCTGAAAACACGCAAAAACGTAGTTGTCTATATTTGTTACTCAACTGAAGAACCTAATTTTTCAACAGTCACAACATGATGCTCAAAACTACACAATGCTGCCCCTCAAAGGGTGCGGGTAGGAGGAAAGAATCTGGCAGTGAATGAATCCGAGGTAGCAAAGCCAAATCAAATAGACTTTGGGTTTGATAAAATATTAAAAGTCTTCTCATTAGTGCTTTTTTCCTCAAAAGACACCTTGACCGTGTAATATTCCATTTTACACTACATCCCTAAGTAAAATAAAATATATTCACACAAACAAAATTATTTAAAAATAAAAATTATTTAACTTTACGACAAAATCCTGGGTCCTGAGAAATATTCCTAAAAGTTCCACTGTACAGGTAAAAAAGTAGCATTTTAATCCCACTTTCATAATATACACAAGCATTTGAAATGTACTAGAAATGTGTACTTACAGGACTACTTCAAAATAAAAGCAAGCAGATATTGTTACAACTTGAATATTGATGTCAAGCGCAAAATTTAAAGACATCACGTATGAAAATGGTGAGTCGAAAGAGTATTTCTTCTTTCTTTCTTTAAAAACGGAGTACAAAAAAGTTGTATGTACAAAAATATACATCCTAACCAAGAGTTTCCCAGCAGAGGCAATTTTTTAGATGTGGCATTAGATACTGTAAACTTTGAGATGACATTTTTCTTAAAGCCAATAATCCAAACAGTTCATCCAATTATGGCCATACTTTTCTTACATGTGAACATGATGTTTCTTTAAGACCTACCATAGCTGTGCTTCATTAAAAATACTGTTGTTTTAAAAAAATATATAAAATAACAGTCAGATCAGTCAATTAATACATTCAGTTTGTTTTTTTCCTCTTCTTTTGTTGTCTTTAGTAAGCCTCCATCACCAAAGGGTGACTACTTGGTCCAATGGGCCTCAGCTCAGGAGCTTTCGGCATTAAGGTTTGGATTGTGGATCAAGGTTCTTCCTCAGTAGATGCCAGGTATGATCCGGTAGCGGACGGTCTGGCAGTACTCGTCCCATGCTGAGCCATACTTTCTTCGGCACTCACTCATGTCACGTGAGTCTCGGTGCACCAGCAGGATGATGAAGTAGATCATGTAATACCATGGCAGGAGGTGGCTGAAACCTGCACACATCCATGGGGACAAGAAAGGGAAAGACTTGAGGCCGATTCAAACCTCGCAATTTTTTTGCAGCTTTTTTTGGGCAAGCTGTGGCATAGTTGCATAAATTTGTCACATTTTGCTCAGAAGCTGAAACCCTCTCTCAATTTAACATGATAAACCCGGGTGCAAACACGGGAAAGGCAATCTGAAACGGGTTGGAGATTGCAAGGTTGTGACAAGGGAGGACTTAGATAGGCAGCCTCGGATGGTGTTCTGTAGGACGACTTTGGAGCTCAAGAAGGTGAAGGCAGAGCCAATTCTGGTAGTTGAAGAAGAAGTTTAGGAGGTGTTAAGACAAGTACAGGGTAGTGGTTAAGAGTTGGCGGATGGCTGGGCAACCACTACAGAAATAGTTAGGGAGACAGCTAGGAAGGTATATGGTGTGTCAACTAGACAGAGTAAGGACAACAAGGAGACTTGATGGTAGAAAGAGGAAGTACAGTAGAATATACAGAGGAAGAGGTTAGTAAAAAAGAAGTGGGCTAGCCAGAGAGACGTAAAAGTAGACAGGAGTACAAGGAGATGCAGCGCAAAGCAAAGAGAGAGGTGGTGAAGGCAAAGGCATATGGTATGAGAGGTAAGAGACTAAGGAGGAGAAAAAGACTTGCACTGATTGATTAGGCAGAGGGACTAAGCTGTGAAGGATGTGCAACAGGTTAGAGCAAAAAAGGATAGAGATGGAAATGTGCCGACAAATGAGGAGAGTCTGTTAAAGAGGTTGAAGGAGAACTTTATGGAGCTGAAGAATGAAGAAAGCGAGGGCAGGTTGGCTAAAGAGGTTTTGCACAGTGATGTGATCCCATAGCGATGGTAAATACGCTGCCTTCTTGCAGCTTCTTGGTAGTTAGAAACAACCTGAAAGGGTGTAAAGCATGTTGCAGCGATGGACAGATTTTGCTCTGTTTTAGGTTGTTCACTCAGAAAGAGAATTCAATCTATCTTTTTATCTGATTCCACCTATTATTAACCACCAGGACTTGGTGACAAAGGATTTTTTTCATAAAAGACGCAATCAATAGATTGCAAACATTTTAAGAGATGTGTAGAAAAATGGTGAAATCAAGTATCCACATGTGTGCTCCACTCACTTCCATCAAGGTAATCATTTTAATAGTTTAGCTAATCACACAAAACTTTTGCTTAGATGAGCCTTTTTCAGTGATGAAAAAGCTTTAGTAAACCCTGTGTAAGACAGTTTTGATGGTGGTTTGACTAAGGGTGCTCACCATTAAAAGCAATTTAAAGATGGTGCAAACTCAAAAACATTGTTGAATTACACCACTCGACAACTGTTTGGCTTATATACTTTGGTCATCAGTTCATCAAAGGAGAGGGCACTCAGTTCTTTGCAGTAGAGAGCATCCAAGGTCTTTGGGACACTGGTTTCAGGTTTCTCTGGAATTTACTCATGATTATTTGGTGTGATCAAAGATAGAATTGCAAGTTTTGCACCTGACGTATGAAGCATTTTATGAAAATTACTAGTCTGAGCAGAGGATGGACAAAACCCAGTCTTAAGTTTGGGAGGGGGTGGTTGTGAATTTTAAAGCTCAGATATGCTTTTATGTGGTTTCTTCTTCATGCTACTTGCTGTAAAATCAATGTTGCAAACTTCAGCAAAGGAAAGATCACTAATAGGTGTTGGCATTATCCATTAGTAGGCCACTGAAGCATATGTCCTTGATTTCAGCATCCTAACAAAGGACTCCACTGCAAGCAAAATGGCACCGTAATGAGAGCACAACTTATCTAGAACGGCCATACAATTACAGTGCACTGTTAAAATAGTTCCATTTGATTTTATTGCCAACCACGGTTTCAATGGTGCTTTGCTTAGTTGATGAGAGTCGTTTACCTGTATATATAAAAAATTTGCTAAGAACATGACTTAATCTCACATAAATCTGCACTACGTCATCGCGTCTCATGAAAAAATCTTCAATTGACCAAAAGTGTTTATTCAGAAGAGCTTAAGGCAGTTGTATGAGTGTGGAACAGAGTCTAAGGAAGCATATAGAAAATGATTCTAATTAGTTTTTTTTAAATAATGTAAAAAAATTAAGTTGTAAAATATTAAATGTGGACCCCTTAAATAATAAATAGGTTTAAAGACAACCCTCCCTAAAAAAATGATAATGAATAAAAAAGTCCTAAAAATAAAATAAAACTGACAAGACCTGGATCAAAATATGATTCTGGCCACTCGCCTTTCTGATCAAAGTTGGAATCTCCTAAGTTCAGTTTAGTAGGTATAAACTTATTCAGCCACAGCATGAAGATATGGGAAAGAGTAGTGGAAGCTAGGCTAATCTACGAGAAGTCATGATTAGTGAGGTGCAACATTCTTTCATGCCATGAAAGAGCACTACAGATGCAATGTTTGCTTTGAGAATGTTGATGGAGAATTAATTAAGAAGGTCAAAAGGAGTTAGTGGTGAGGTGTGTAGTACGGTGGGGTTCATGGTGAGGTTACAACAAGGATCAGCTCTGAGCCATTTATTGTTTGTAATGGTGATGACGGGTGAAATCAGACAAGAGTCTCCTACAATTATGTTGTTTGTGGATGTCATTGTGCTTTGTAGCGACAGCAGGTTAAAAAGTGAGATAAGTAAGATAAGTGATTCCCTTATCAGTCCCACAAGGGGAAATTTGGATTTCTCTGCATTTTTGATCCAACCTATTGTATAGGAGCAGTGAGCTGCCAACATATGGCACTCGGGGAGCAGTTAGGGGCTCAGTGTCTTGCTCAAGGACACCTCGACATGCTGTATGCAGGACCGGGGATCAATCCTACAACCTTCCAATTGCCAGACGACCCCTCTACCCACTGAGCTATGTCGCCCCTAATACTCACACTCACTCAAACCTCGACTTTTAGCCAAAGCTACATGCAAAATCTGCTTGCTGTGTGGAACTCTCGTTCGTTTGCCCAGTAGTGACATACCGGTGATTATGTTATTATGGCTTCTTGTGAGGACAGTAAACTATTTATCAATCCCTGATTTTATGAACCCTTGAAAAAATTTCATATGATGTTTCATCTGTCTATCAAGTGTTCAAATGGATTTGATCCTTTATTGATTGCATGTCAACTTCTTGCAGCCTTAATGGGGTGATGGTAATGAGCATGTGTTAGGATCATTTGATATGATCAGTTAGAAAAAAAACCTAACCCCCGGGGAAAACTAGAGCACTGAGGCTCAGTGACTTACCACAGGGTAGGGACCAGGCCAGGGCCATGATGAGGTCTCCCAGGTAGTTAGGGTGGCGAACGACGCCCCACCAGCCACCAGCCAGCAAATTCTTCCCTGTGGCTGTAGGGATCGTCTGCAAGTCTAGGGGAACATAAATCAGTCACAGAAACCAAAAACTAGTTTAAAACATTACTTCCAGATTTTTTTAAATAAATGCTCAACAGGGCTAGGGTTAATCCTGTATTCTTTTCCACCCCTCAAACATCTCACTTTGCAAGATTGTGTTAATCTAGTTTAAAGCTCCATTTCTCCTCAACACCCTCATCAGTAGGTGATCCGGGCCAACTGCCTTTCCACTCTTCATAACTGCCTTCACTTTGTCATTGCTTATCCAGGACACATCCTGATTTACGATCATCACACTATCATCCAATCTTCTCTCTTATTTTTTTCATTCATCACATAGTCTACTACTCCGTCAGTATATTTCCATCTCTATCCTTTCCAGCTGTGCCTAGCCAATTGGTGCAAGTCCTTTTCTGTTTCTTTATCTTCAATCTTTTCATACAGCTGGCAATATACTTTCAATTCACACACACCCTGTCTACGTTCTATATCTTTGCCAACCTTTTCCCTGTATACTCTGCTGTACTTCATAACTACTTCCATATTCGAAAACCAAGTCTCATTGTCAAGTACTTTTCTACCCGTCTCTCTCACTATTTCTACAGTGGCTGCTCAGCCATCTGGTAACTATATTCAATAGTCTTCCTTCTTAAACTTCTTCCATTTGATCCTTGGCTCTACTTTCACTTCATTTCTTATGTTGATCTCCAAAGTCCTCCTACAGACCACCATCCGATACAGACTAACTAAAGCCTCCCTTTTCACCACAGCTATTTACACCACATTCCGCTCCAAAATTCTTCTTTCCCTTCCACCTAACTTTGAGGGTATTTCACTGAAAACTCCAACACACATGACTAGAACTTGAATGCCAACAAGAAAGCTCACAGAAAAACATGAATCACTTAGTTTCAAAGTTTCCCATAGAATCAGACAGGCTCTTGCTGCAATAAACTCTATACAGAGCCCAGAGGACATGACTTACCGGCTAGACTAGGGTCCGACGGGTTCCTCCTGAATGTGTTCTTTTGAGAATTTGATTTCCTGAAGATGTAGAAACCGAGGACTGGAAAAAGGAAAAACATGTTTCATCATCTTCATTAAATACCAGTATAAGTCCTCTTGAGGTCTTGCCTTCTATAACAACTTGTAACTATACAAAGAATTACACAACCATTGAATTCTAATTTCAACTTTCTGAATTTGCTACGATTACAAAAAAACACAAATGATACATTATATTTTTCAGTCATTTTGCCATAGTCAATATGAACATTTTGAATTATGGCAAATTAAGATTGAAGAGATTCAATATTGCTGATACGCCACATTCAAATAAACAAAGTAAAGCTGCAATGTATGAATGACCGTGATTAGTTAGACAGACCTATAAGATGCTATTGTATAATCTAAACAGGATTTGAAGTGTCTGAGTAGAGCTGGGCAATAAATTGGTATTGTGATAAAGGACTTGACATGGGAGTACCATAATAACCTGCATGTTGTCACAGCCTGATCTTACAGTGGCTTGCATTAGGTAAAGTAATTTGAATTTAATTTGCAATACAATGTTCTGTGTATATTAGAAAAGTGTGTAATTTGTGGTAATGAGCTATACAAATAAAGTTGACTTGACTCTATTAGCTGAGTGAAATGAACAATGTATAGTTCTACCCCTTTGATCATACCCACATTAGTTATGATAATTTCTTAAAATTCTCTTACATGTAAAGTCCTAATGAAAGCACGGAATTGCCATTTTTTAAATTTCATTACATTGTCAATATTAAGGGGTTATTAAGTCAAAAATAGTGATACATAACCCAGTCCTAACGATGAGTCAAACAATGGCAAGTCTCATGTCTACTGGCAAATTTGATTTAAAGCAAACTGATCAGCTCCAAATCTCTTCAGTTCTACAAACCACTTAGCAAAATTATTCAATTGGGAAGTGAGTCTGAAATTAGCGTTTTACGCCATGTTCTCACTCACGTTTGATGGTGACAATGGCTATGAGTGCTGGAGGGCCCAGGGGGTTGGGGTGGCTGACCAGGTAATAAGCTTGCAAAGTATAGGTGAAGGGAACCCACACAAGGTCGCCAAAGGCCAGCATGAAGCCAAACCCATCATGCATCAGATCCATGGTGGTCAGGATAGCTTCCTGGAAGGAGGGACAGGTATTTGGTTAACTCTGTAGAGAAAATTCATGCTTAAGAAAAAAGTTGACTTTCTTTTTAAAGCTTAACTGCAAATATGTATTTTTATCCTACTCATTTGTATATTTATTCACTGGTTCTTATTGTGCAAATAATCCTAACTAGAATCAGTGTCCTGTGTATTTACAGCTATACCTCATTCCAGAGGCCGTCCACCACATAGAGAAGCTGGAAGAGGTTGACCAGGATCATGGCGTAAGATGGAGCCTCCAGGCCCTGCTGCTTCATCTCTGCCAGTGCCATCGCAAAGTTGATCACACACTGGGTCAGATGGATGGAAGAAGTACAAGTTTATCGATAAGTACATGGTAGTGCTATCAACATAATGCTTCTTGTTAAAAGCATGAGAGAACTATGCCTGTTATCAGAACAAGTAGGCTTGTGTAAACTCTTTTTATCAAGCAATTAATTCGAACAGTCAACATTTGAGTTATTAACCACATCAGGGCTATTCCATGTCACATCTCATTAAGCCCATTATGCACTATTTACTTACCCTGACTTGTCTATTTAGGCCTAATCAAAACACCCAACAGTGCAACCTAACTTATACCTCGCTAATGGGTTAGATGGGCCTTGCTTTTTAGTGTTAAATTAAAGTCCAGTCTACATGAGGAGAGCGCAACGCACATATCAGGTACAGGTCAATTTTCTGGTGGAAACGAGCTTCCTCGTGTGGCTCAAAGACGCGATGGAGATATTAATCTTAACGTACTGGAAAAAAATATCTGAAAAATATTTTGGTGACCCAAATATCTCTAGAGTTCCTATAGTGAGCTACTGCAAAAATAATTTACCTCCATAGTCCATGTTATTCAAGCCATTTGATGTACCAATGCCCACTAACACTGTTCTATTTTTTTTCCTCTTTTATTATTTTAATAGTTCAGATTCATTTGAGAAACAACATTGTATCTATATTTTGACACTATTTAGCAAATGAGCATATAGTATGTGCACCATATTGTATAGCATCATTTAGGTCTTTTTTTTAATATGTTAACATCATCAACTTGGAATAGCTAGTTTATAAATTATGAAATAAATTAACTTTAGAGGTTTTATTCAGTGATTAATCGACATATTAACCTATTATCTAAAAATCTCGTTAGTTGCAGCCCATGAAACATTTGGCCACCAGAGGGCATATAGTGTTCAAATGGACAACCACTCCAGGCACAGGGCCACAGATGATGTGAGCACTAAGATGAACTCCTACCTTCAACTATTATTATGTACAGCTTAACGGCTCAGATAAATTGGACTCCATCTTGTACGTGAATCCATTTTCTTTGCATATAGCTTTTTGGTAATTAGTGTTGGAATAACAGTGTAGTTCAAAAAAACTTGCTTTAATCACAACTGGGCCTCCATGTTTAACATCAACTCACCCAGCCAATCAGACCTGGGCGCATCTCACAGAAGAACTTTAGGTCAAAGTTTTTGATGCGAGGGTTAAGCTCACGTCCTTTGAAGAAGTCATAGACCACATTGCCTGCGGAGACAAGTGGAAGAAATGTTCAATGGTCACAAATACATACCCCTATATATAAATAAATAAATACTAGTATAGCTCAGTGGTGGAGAGCGTGCTTTGGAAACTCCTGGGCCAGAGGTAGCAGGTTCAAAACCAATGTGGAGTATCAGGGAGAGCATCCGGGCCTAAACTCCCAATCTCCAGATAAGTCTGTGTCCACCCCCACAATGTGGGAACTAATTGTGACATAAAATGGACTTCTCAATTAAAACTATCACCTGCAATAAAAATACAACTTCCACAAAGATGTACCTAAAGAAACACAACAGTGCTCCTTACCCGAGTTTCCCCCCAGTGCCAGTTGATCAGGGGGGGCGTAGAGAGAGCGGACATAGAGGTAGACACTGAGAATGAAGGAAATGAGGAAGGAGGCGACAGCCAGCTGGAGGAAGCGACTGTGGATGCAAGTGAGGTCAATGTCCTGGTACATCGCAGTAACCACAGCAACACTGCTCACCACAATGGCAAAGAAGCCTAGGGAGGAAAAAGCAGATGGATGATCAGATAGCAATTTACAGAGGCAAAGATCACACAAGTGAGTTGTAGTTATTTTAATTTTAATTTTTGGATGTATTGACCCTTGTTGCCATTTGAAAGACTGCACAGCTTGAAAATCTACGCAAAAACAAGGAAGAAAGGGATTCAAAAAACCTTTGATCCATTCATCTGGGCACAACAAGAGAGTAACGTTTCAAAGTGACTTCTTCAGTCTCTATTGAGTCTCTATATCCCCAACCCGATAAACAATGCAAGTCTTCTTTTTTATACAATGGCAAAACCAATGATGGTCTCATATGCACATTGACTATTTACTGGACTTTCAATGGAAATGTGTACTATTCCCTAAGGATTGGGGCATAGTTGAAATCACAGCATGGTAAGATGGTGATAGATGTACTCTGGAGCTGGGGATTGAACCAACAATCTTCTGATTACGAGACAAACACCCGACTTCCGGAGCTATGCTGCATTATATTGCTTTCTTTGTGCCGGTGGACCAGAAATTTGGAGTGGACCAATTTCAGGGACAGCGTGTTTTTCAGGGTAAACCAAATAGACACTGGCCAAGGAGATGGCAAAACACAGAGGCCCAAATATGCAAGGCCAGGAATCCACAGTATAAACCCATATACAACCAGTAGTCACACTTTCGAGGATGAGGATGTGAACTGGTTTGAACAGGGAGTCAGAGAGGCGTTCTAAGTGAAGCGGGATTTTATATGTTCTAGTTCCCCAGTGGGAATCAGATGGGTAGCCTCACCATTAGTTCTGTACTTCAGTCTCTCCCCAGACCTCAAAGGCATGCCCTCGCTCAGCTGGAAAAAGAAAGAAAAGAATATGATTGGTTATCACTTTAACAGTTGACTCAAAAAAAAACCTCTCTTGGTGAAAGTGGTCCTATTAAGAGGGAGATGAATCAGCAAAAGTAACAACTAAAGATCCTTGGATGGTCCTGAGTTTTTAATCGGTAAGGAAGACCCTAGTGGGAGAGAGAACAAGGGCTTGCATTCTGCTATTCAGACTCTGGCAAATCAACCCAAAATCTGGCTCTGCCAGTTAGCAAATGGGAAAGTCATGTCCATGCATTGGTCATGTTTGGGTAGTTTAAATGTATGTCTTTGCCATACAAGTGAAAATCGACGAAAATCAACTAAAAGTACCAGTTGTTTCAGAAGTGCTGTAAGGATAACAAAAAATATGCTTGAATAATTCATTTCAGAGAATACCACTGGGTTGCATTCACACCTGTCTTAAACCAGGGTCAGTACCTCGCAGGTTAAAATGGACCCCAAATAAAGATGCCCAGAGACTGGGAGAGGACAAGACGACAGACCTACGAGATTCTTTCCACAACAAACAGACTGTGATTTCAATATCTGGCGTTATCATTTTGGGTGCAGCTGTGATTTTTCTTGAGTCAATTACATTGAATTGATAGATGCACCCACATCCCACCATATTGTAATAAAATATACAGCTTTTAACAAAACAGATATAAAAGCTCTAAGTGCCAACATTATTTAGAATGGACCCTAAAAGAACTAAAAGGTTAGCCATTGATGTGCTTGGAAGTCCAACACGTTCATCATTAGTCTCCACCATAAAACATTAAGGAGAAACGACAAACAATTTCAGCAAAGTCGAATTCCTGTTTTTATTCCGTGATTTGCTTAGCACCCTATATGACTTGCTTTGGTTATCTCTTTAATCTTGTTTGTGGAGGATACTTAAAAAACCATTCTAGATTCCTTTGTCAATCCCACAAGGGGAAATTTATAATTCTCTGCATTTTAACCCATCCTATTTTATAGGAGCGGTGAGCTGTCCCCAAATGGCACTGGGGGAGCAGTTAGGGGTTCAGTGTCTTGCTCAAGGACAACTCGACATGCTTTCTGCAGGACTAGGGATTGAAGCTGCAACCTTCTGATCAAAAGACTACTGCTCTACCCACTGAGTTTATGCCGCCCCATACATTTTTCACCTTGAGATTTTTTTGCAATGTTGTTTCAAAAATAAAATAAAAAGAAAGCATTTTCTATGGGATATCACTAAGCAAAAAAGAGGTCCATTCAAGTCATTGTCAAATAGGAGTTTCTGTATCATGCATCTTCACTCTTGCCCACTCACCTTTCCGACAGGCAGGATGTAAAGCGATGCCTGGAACAAGATCCAGAAGATGACCACACAGACAGCATGGGTATCCCAGAAGGTCTCTGGTGGTGGAAGAGGAGGGGGGAAGTTGGCTAGGCTAGGGTCCTCCAGGTTAACCTGGAACAGAAGGAAGAAAACCCAGGCAGGCAGGAAGAGCAGCCAGAAAAGGGCTCCTGGAGGCAGAGACAATGTAGACCAGAGTTAATAGTATGAATCCCAAGAGTTTTATCAATTCAAAGTTGAGAAATGCTCTTTGATCAGCTGTTGAGTTTTAATGTAATAGTTCCAAGTTCCTTTGTACGTGTTATAAATAAGGACATGGAAGATCAGGATTTTCGCATTAAAACCTTTGCTTTTTGCAAACTGTAATTACCAGAAAAATCAACTTTAGCACACCATGTCCACTTTATGGAGAGCAGACCGTAATAAATACAAATGTCACCCCCCCTGCCAATAACCTACCTATCTTCCCTCCAAAGTCTAGAGGAGTGGTGGAGGCAGCAGATGCAGCTACAAATTTGACATCCTTGTCCTCCTCCTCCTGCTGTTGCTTAGCTTCAGCCACCTTGGTATCTCCATCATCTTTCCTGTGGCGCAGGTTGTAACGACTCTGGTTCTTCACAGATTCCGCCTCCGCTTTCTGGTGGGGGTGTCAATTCTAGTTATTCTCACAGAGAAGAAGCAATAAAGTGTGGAACTGGAAAGAGACTGAAGCAAAACTAAACACATTGCAGACACAGTCTCTTAAGAAATAAATAGATAAACAAGCGACTGGTGACAAGCATTTTCACATACAGATCAGTCCTATATTCAACACCACCAATCAGGAGCACGTTAATACAAAGGTTTCCATCTCAGTTAAGTTAAAGATGGTTCCAGGAACTCCACATATCTTTAATTTTCTATCAGGTATACTCTGGACACAGAGCCCAACAAGGTGAATTTTCATCATTCATATATCTCATTTCTCATAGATGACTCTGGTTTACTCAAACTAATGTCACTCAAACACACCAGATACCACTGAATGCAAGACTGGAGTTAGTTTTTTAAGTGAAAAGACTCTGATAACAATTTAAAACCTCATCTGCCACAACACTAAAGCGTGTGCGCGCACACGCACACACCCACCCTTTAAGTACCAAATTAACATATGTGTGTATTAGCATGAACCTCATAGACTAAAGTCTGGATCACATGTACACAAATCTTCTTAAGAGAGTCTACAGTGATCTGGGGTTAACAGTCAGCTCTCAAAACTATTATGACCTAGATGTTACTCAATAGCCCAGTTGGCCTGATACCAGCAATTTCAATCAGGGTTCTAATAGAGATAAAACCAAATTTAATTAATACATGTGAGCAACAGTGACTAACTTGGCACTGCCTGGTATATAAATCCAAGGAAAGAGCACATCTCACAATAGCCAAGTTAGGTGTCCTTATTCAAACAAGGCCCTGGCAGGTGATACCGACTGTTAAAATCAAAGAGTGTGAAGGGCCAGCACATGTTGGAACACCATGTAAATTGAAAAAATAAAGCATCATCCCGTGAATAGAACAGGACTCAGCCATAACAATCTCACATGAGCATTTAAGAAAGAAAAACTACATTAAAAAAAACATCTGAATACATCCCACGTGGGCTCACATAAGCAAGCACACATGTACAAACACAGGCAAAATGTGCATGCACACAAACTTACACACACATCAAGAGGGCCCCCAACATGCATACATCATGACATTCCTTTAGCTCAAGCAAAAGCCCATTCATAACCATGGAATTGAGCAGCGCCTGGAACATCTGTTGTTATTGTAATACGGTCTACCTGACAAATTCCATTTCAGCTCCACAGCAAATCAACAGGGAACAATCTGTAATTTGTTTAATGACAGGATGAACAACTACATACATGTATGAAACTAAACTATTCAGTTAACCAGTCAGCGATTCATGTTTGACTGGTAAAAAAAAGCAGTTCTATTTCAAAAGTGCTGGGAGCATGAAACGGGAAGATTTAAATGCATGTATTTTTTTGCTTAATAATCTAGGTATTCAACAAATCCAAATAATTTCCATCCATCCATTGTCAACCGCTCATCCGAAATCGGGTCGTGGGGGGAACTGGAGCCTATATCCGTTCTCATTGGGCGAGAGGCGGGGTACACCCTGTATAGGTCGCCAGTCTATCACAGGGCAGAGCAGTTAGGGGAACAATGTCTTGCTCAAGGACACCTCGACACGCTTCTCTGCAGGACTGGGGATCAAACCTGCAGCCTTCCGATCGCCAGGGGACCACTCTACCCACTGAGCCATGCTGCCCCTATTAATTTCAATCAGATCATCTGTATATAGCCAAAACATAGGATGTTTCAAAATTCATCTGAATGTCTTAA
>OMLC01055497.1:2500-24277 GCA_900302585.1 Regalecus glesne
AAGGCTCTTTGGTAGCACATGGGCAATGTTCTTTGGGCTCGGGATAAACAACAACTAATTTAGGTGCTCGCCTCCGACCTATCTACTGGCTGATTTTCTCACTGGCTGTTCTTTTTGGCTATTCCCTAAATTGACATGTTTTGATGTCATGAAAACCACAGCAGTGGTTGTTTTTGTGCCCCCCCCCCAAAAAATATATATAATAATTACCCTTTTTGGAAAGAGGGGTCTGTCCATATTATTTTTCTTTTACAAAACTGCACACGCCACGTGTCTCCATGAAAGGTCCCGCAAAAAAGCATTTAGAGAATGAGGGCTGATTTGACTAACAACCAATCATAGCTGAGCTTTTTTAGAAATGATTATGGACATAAATGTTCTATTGGCTAGTTTCATTTGGCTAGTAGAAGGTCACTTTACTTTTCGTCTTTTTTCTCCCATTCATTGGACATTTTTTAAGCTCATTATTTGTTATGGTGTGAAAACCATTAAATGCAACAATTAAAGGATATTTTTTGGGGGGAATTTCTGCATCAAATAAATGTTTTATTTCATTAGCCATATAAAATTCCATCAAGGGCTAGTGTGGGCGGAATTCACTTTCCTTGTCTCAGATGCTAGCAGAAATATTTTTCATTTTTTTATACTTGATAAATTGCTCCCAAGATTGATAGAATTATAACACAAAACCATAAATACGCTTTTTTCTACCAGGCTTGGCCGTGATGCATTTCCAAGACACCAATGAATTAGATGTAGGAAACAACCCTAAAGTAGGTACGAAGCGTTACATGGCCCCAGAGGTGCTGGACGACTCCATCCAGACAGACTGCTTCGAGTCCTACAAGAGAGTGGACATCTGGGCCCTGGGTCTGGTCCTGTGGGAAATCGCCAGGAGGACGGTCAGCAACGGTAAGCGTACATTTAAATAAGATCCTCTCTACCTCCATACAGGCCTCATTGTTAATTGGTTTTTATTTGTCTGTTAGTCTTGTGTGGGTTGTGTATTGATCTGACCAATTATACACCACCGAGCACTAAATCAGAGTTTAGTCAGTGTAGTCTGTGGATTGAAGGGATTTAGATAGAATGGGTTGTATGTGTTTGACACAGGATGAGGAAGGACTTTTGAGTGTGAAGCCTCTCATAGCAGTGAACACAGTCATGCTGAGGAAAAACTTTATTGAACTGATTCGCAAATCTAACAAAGTTCATTATTAGTTACATGCAATTGGTTATGCAGTGATTTAAAAAAAACAACACAACATTTAATCATCAAGCTGGGAAGGTATTTAATTGTCCCAATGGAAATCAACTCCCTGATTTGACCTTAAAGTGGAATGGGAACAAGTGAAATTCTTTGCTGCTGATGAAATGACTTAGCCTTGAGTGACAGATCCACATCTATTCTCTGTCCGCTGTGAAAGCCATTTCATCTGAAGCAGATGCTACTTTGTCCTCTCACTCTGAAATAGTATCACCATTTTGAGAACATGTGAGAAATTGTGAACATGGCTGGTTAAAGCCTAAACATGGAAACTTCATATATTTCCACCTCGTTCCAGTTGGTGTGAGCTTAGGGGGGGGGACGGCCGCGCCATCATAAAACTCATTGTGCTCTTTTATGAATTCTCCATAAATCAGTCATTGTGTTCTATAAACCGCCCTGGCAAATGGCTGCACGTCTCCAAAGGTGTGTGATCTTGACAGTAGATTCCTCCATCCTCTCTCTCTTTACGTTTAGGCATAGTGGAAGACTACAAGCCGCCATTCCATGACGTGGTTCCCAGTGACCCCAGCTTTGAGGACATGAAGAAGGTTGTATGTGTAGACCAGCAGAGGCCCAACATCCCAAACAGATGGTTCTCAGACCCGGTGAGTAGACCCCCAAAAAACACCCCAAAAAAACAAGCAGACTTCTGTCCCTAAAACTCACATCAATGTGTAACCTACCTCAAGCCATAAATCATTCATCAAATCTAACTGTAGTTGTCTTTGCATGTGTATGCGTGTGTGTGTGTGTGTATGTGTATATGATGCACCTGGTGACTCTTCGCCCATTATTTCCCAGACTTTAACCTCGATGGCTAAGCTCATGAAGGAGTGCTGGTACCAGAATCCGTCTGCGAGGTTAACGGCGTTACGCATCAAAAAGACTCTGACAAAGATCGACAACTCGCTGGACAAAATC
The DNA here is from genome assembly GCA_900302585.1 of Regalecus glesne. Taxonomy (NCBI): domain Eukaryota; kingdom Metazoa; phylum Chordata; class Actinopteri; order Lampriformes; family Regalecidae; genus Regalecus; species Regalecus glesne. Next base: position 4,692 of record OMLC01055497.1, read on the forward strand.
AAAACGGACATCTGAGCCTTCTCAATGGAGGCGAGGCAGGAATGCCAAACGCCTTCTAACACGTCCAGGAGCTGGACCATCTAGAAAACTTACAGAAGAGACTGGATGGGCTCAGTGCCCTTATAGTGGCACATTGTATTTATTTAAAAAAAATGGAAAAAAAAACTTGGTGGGAAACATTTTGGCATCCAAAGATGGCTTACGGGGCATTTGTGAAACTGCCGATGGTCTTGGATATGAGGATACTATCTGCACATCTGAAGGCATAGGAGCTGAACTGCTAGCAACACCTTTTTTCAAGAAGAAACTGTTACCTGGGCATTTCAGTAGGCTTGTGTTTGTTTAAAGCTGCAGATTCCTTTTGGATACGTTTTGAATTCGGGAGGTAAAACGTCTTGATGTGTATTATTTAGCAATATCACTTTTGAGTTTTTTTCACTCTATTGCACTGGCAGTCCTCGCATTCTTTATTTGCATAGTAGTGGATGCACTTTGGAGAAAAATCAACTCGCCAAGTCAACCTGCCAGCTACATACTCCTTTTCCTGAACAGCTGTTAAGTGCAAATAGAGAAAGGTGTTCTGATTTAATGTGACTGCGTCTCATGCACCACCGTTTACAACTCTGTCAGACATTTTGTTGGGATTTCATCACTAGTTTAACATTATTTAGTTGTACAACTGCGGTTATAGACAATCTTCTCCTGGGATGTTGTCCAACTAAGCGTACTATGTTATGCTAAACATATGTATATCACAGTGTATTTTACATCGCGTTATGTACCTGTACTATGTGTTGTTTCTTTTAGCTTCACGGAGACAAAGTGCTAAAAGAACAAATAAACATTTGATAGACAATGCTGAACTCTTTCTTCAGGAGCAGTGAGCGAGCCTTGTGAAGCTACGTTGTCTTAAAGCGTGCATTGTTGTCTTAACGTGCATTGTCTTGAGTAATTGAAGTCAAACTTCAGCCTTTTTTTATTTCTTTAATGTTTTATATCAATTAGTGATTTCTATTAATTAAATAGAAAAGAAATGCGTTGTGGTATCTGCCTCATTTGTTGTGACGCTGACGTCCGATGGCCTTCTGTTTTTTCACCAGGGGTGTTTTCAGTGTCTTTGATTTGTGGTTGTTGTTTTTTTTTTTTTGGTGTGGTTTATTTTCACTTTTCATTCAGATGGATTCTATTCGGTGGGTTCTGATGCCATGCTCAAGTTATTCCAGCGGTGGGTTAAAGACGCGACGTGTAAGCACTACCTGAATGCCGGCTTCTGTCGCTCACCGACATGAATAACGACAACAAATCAAAATAGATGCGCATGTCCCCGAGCAAGCAATACAAGCCATTTGAATGGAAAGAGAGCAGGACACCGTTAACCATTTGTCCTCTGTCATCGTCAAATGCTTTCTGTAGGTATCAATTTCCTGTGGTCTGAGCGGATTGGCGGAGGGCCGGTAGTGTAAGCCTAGCCTTTGGGGGGACAGGGTGTGATGGGCCTTCTAACAACAAACCAGCATGGCTCCTTTCTCTCTTTTATACAGATGTGTGGGAGATTTGGGGCATTAGGAGGCCTTTTTTAATCCCTAGAACTGAGCCACCTCTGCTGATCTCTACTTGTTATATCATGCTTCAGGGAAATAGAAATATTAAACTGTTTAACTATTCAAATGGATCTGTTAATTATTTGGAAACAGGAGAAGAAGCCACTTTATTTTGTCATTATACACGTTTTTTGGTTCCAATAAAATTTGTCTTCATCCTTTAACCCATCCTATTGTATGAGAGAAGCTGCAGCGCCCTGGGATCAGATCCACATCTTTTCCCCTATTGCCTTGCTCAGGGGCACAGGCGGGAGTATTGACCCTATCACGCATGTCTTTCTGATGGTGGGAGGAAACTGGAGCATCTGAAAGAAACCCACACAGACACGGGGAGAACATGCAAACTCCATACAGAAAGCCAGGGACAGGCTGGGATTCGAACCCAGGACCTTCTGGCTGTGAGGCGACAGAACAGGCAACACGCCGCCCTTTACCTTGTTACCATCTGCTTTTGGAGTCCGTAGCATTTGAAATTCATGTGTACCCACTCATGCTGCTCAGCAGGTCCACACAGACAAAGCCCTTCATCCATCTCTTCACCTATGAGGTTGCTTGGACTATTGTGGCCTTGCATGATTCAGAGATAAAGATTTAGTACAATTTTAAGCCTCTTCTTTTTTTTGGGGGGGGGTCCTCACTCAAGCATCTATTACTCCTGGTAGGATATGGCTAATTTATTTTCATTTCATTTCCCTACAGTATAGTACAACAAATAATTTGGTATTCATTTGAAATTGCCTGAGAGGCCTGGCTTTATCCTATTAGCCATAACCTGGAGCTAAATAGTCTGAGAGGGAGAGATTGATCCGGCGTGGTCCTCGCCATGCCCTGGACTGATTATATCCCAGCTTGCATTGGCCAGATGAAAAAACAACATGTCACTGAATGTCTCCGCTGTGTGCCAGAGCTGAGACGCAGCATCATTCCATGCAGCAACAGCTGTGTGACAATATAGTAAGAACACCATTATTCATCCTGTCTTTGTATCCCATTCTCCTGCCACTGTGCACAGAGCTCCAGCCTGGATCAGTGGCACAAGCCCCCTTCTCATTTCCTGGTTTTTCAGGCTGCTCTCAACTGGCTCCATTTTGGCTCTTTATTACCTGTAGGTTATTTGACAAAAATTCAATGTACTCTCTAAAGAAACATACGGGAGACATTTATTTTCTCATTTTGGAGAGATATAGGATCTGGATCTCATTCTTCCAATTATGATCACTGCTTGAACCGCGGCTCAAAGCTCTATTGACTGTATTTGAGATGGGATGGAACACTGCCTTGATTGCTTGTCTGGTTATTACCAGACCCTGTTATGCAATCAAAGTCGCATTTTATGAATTTACGCCTTTACCGGGCTGCTCACTTGTAATTTCCGTCTCTCTTCATAGGCCTTCCTGTCTATCCTCCTTTCCACAACCTCTAAAGTAAAGTTCAATTTTGCAACGTATATCACGTTGAGCTAGCTGCGCCATCGATATAGCGGCTAATTATGTACCATACCACTGTGTGTTTAGTCCCCTGGATTAAGGCTTATTCATTTGCTCTGCTCGCTCAAGTTGGCTACTTTTGTTGCTATGGAAATTTAGTTTTGGCCACTCAGCTTGACCACCTGTGACCTGCTGCAAAAAAATCTTTTTTTACATGCAGGTGGGTTGAGCTGGAGATCCAGAGAGAGCGAGGAGAAGAGTGAAGAGTGTGGGCCTATTGCAGATTAATCCAGCATGGTCCTGTTCCAACTGAGTTGCTGTCTTAGGTGGTGTGCCAAGCGTATCTTCTCGTTTTGTTCGGTTGACCATTTGGACCTCTAAACAAAAGGGGTTGTAGATCATAATAACCAGAGGGGCCAGGCCGGGGTCAGCTCTGTTAAGAGAGTACTAGACCTTATTCTCAATGCAAGCATCTTGTTTCCCTCTCACTGGGTTGTAGGCATTGAGAGGCTCAAGCTAATGTAGAAAATCATTCAATATTTCATTTGCAATATTGCATTGGGAGTGATGAAGAAGAACAAGATTAGGAATGAGTATATTAGAGGGACAGCTCCGGTTGGATGGTTTGAAGACATTAAGAGAGACCAGACTGAGATGGTTTGGAAATGTGTGGAGGAGAGATGCTGGTATACTGGGAGATGCTGGTACCCTAAAGTAGTAGTAGATTCAATATTTCAGTTGTGTAGTCTTTTTTCTAGAGTTGATATAGGCAAAAAAAATTCTGATTCGTCAAAAGAACTCTGATTCTCCACCACCCCCATCGATCATCACAAATGATAAATTAATTGATTTCAGGGTCTCCCAGGTTCTGAAAGAGACAACTTTAGGACATTTTCAGCAAATCAAAGTAGGGGATTCTTAGGGGAGGACAGTGGCTTAGCGGTTAGCACTGTTGCTTCACAGCTAGAAGCTCCCAGGTTCAAATCCCAGAAGAGGTCTTTCATTGTAGTCTGTGTGGGTTTCCTCGAGGTGCTCTGATTTCTTCCCAACATCAAAAAGACATGCATGTTAGGGTTAATACGGCTCCCTGTGCCCCGGAGCGATTTAAAAAAGAACTGGAGTTGGTCCCCGGGTCCTGCAGCTGCTCACTACTCCCATATAGATGGGTTGAATGCAGAGAACAAACTTCATTGTATGTACAATCACAAATGAATAAAGATTCGTCTTATGAAAACCATCTATCAGCATTACTGGACCATTCACTTCCTACTATTAAAACCCAATAAACCTAAAAATAATTCCAATCTCTGAGCAGATTAGGTTTGAAATAACCAGCTTTTGTTGACTGTTGACACTTGTTCAAGTTCAGTTTTATTATTGCGTGTGCTGAAATACAATGAAATTCTGATTCATTGAGTCTCTCTACCTTAACACAAAGGCTACAGGGCCACACCGTCCCTGCATCAGAACTGCATCAACCATATACACAGAATTTGTATATTATATACACAGTATAAAGAAGTACATAATAAAACGGCAATGTGTAGTCTATAGGGGTGCGTCAACTGTTCTCCAACCTTACTGCCTGTAGATAGACGCTATTACTGAGACCGGCTGTGTGTGATTTGATGTAATGTCTTTTTTAGATGGAAGGTGTGAGAACAGAACACAAGGGAACCTGGATGGTGTATATAAAGGTGTTTTGGGCTTTCCTTTTTCAGCAAGTGGTGTAAATATTATCAAGTTATGGTAGTTCCATGCCAGGGACTTTTGCTGCTGACTTTGCAATTCTGTACAACACATGTCAAGTTCTGACAACCCCCTAAACCATCATAGGATGGTTTAGGGGGTTGTCTATGGTTTCTTTAGTACTGAAAAGATGAGAGGAACCCTAACTGTGTCAAATGTTGTATCCCCAAAATCCCAGGATTCCTCTGTCTGGTGTTGTGGGATTTGGGATATGGGAAACACACTTAATGCTTGCTTTCTGGTAGTGCATCAAGTCTGATGATGACATCCATCCTCATCAGCAGGTTTTTAGAGTGCCACAGGGGATGCACAGTCTTCAGTAGCACTGTCTTCACCATGACAGGGTGGTCTTGATGGGAAGGGCATATATACCCAGGACGACCAGTCTCCCATTATGACTGCAGGAGGCTGCTGGAAACTCCAAGAACCACCTAACGCGTACCACCGAACACATCGCTTGTCTCTCAGGGTGCGTTCCCCTTAACCTTTGTCCCAACAGACTTCTTATAAGGCAGTGGGGCAGTGGTTGGCCATGAGCAGCCCATGGAGACCACCGCAGCTCCGAAATCCCCTACTAAGTTAGCCTGAGGCCGCCAGGCACCCAGTTACCGTGTGTGGTGATGAGGAGGCTTGGGAGAGGTCTTGGTGAAGTAGAAGCTATGTGCTTGTGGGAGAAGACTTACACAGTGGACTGCTTCCTTGTTCAGATCAAGGGCTCGCCAGTAGCAGAAAGCTGTAAGCAAGAGGTTAGAGAGTAGATGAGTGGGAAGCAATCATGCATCTTCCGTATTGCACTACTGCACTAGGAAACATCACTTCACCCTGTGTGAGTTGGGTGCACATACCAAGTAGCATATCAAAAAGTTTATTAAATGCTGCCAAGAATATACTTGTGCTTTCAATTGCTTGCGTACACTGCTTTGTAAAAATCAGGTTGAGAATCTAAAACTAGTACAACAAATAAGAAAATAAGTCTAATTGATGATTATGACACTATCTTAACAATTCCTGACATGAAATGGAAATACATACTTACCTACTCAGACTGTACTATAGATGTATGTGATCCATGTTAGAGGCAGCATGACTTTGGCCGATCGTCTAGCTGGCAGTGGCTTGGATGGTTTGCCACTGGGGCGAGTCTTTCCACCTTGTATAACAACTATCAGAACTTGCTGATCGTCCATCAAGAAAACTATTAGAACTGTATAAATATAAACACGGAGGGGAAACAATGAGGGAACTGTCACGAACGAATACAAGACAACATGACAGTTACCAACTTAACACAAACCTAATACGGGCGCATTGCATGATGGGAGGGAGGAAACAGCACAACGTCACATTACGCTGCTGACTCGACTACATTTACGACAGTATTGAGTTACGACAGTGTGGTTCATGACGTAAAGCAGAACAATAATGATAAATGACAGGCCAAATGTGTTGAGTTGAGTTCATTAGAGGACCAAAACCAGGACAACCGAGTGGACATTTGGATTTATTACAGAAGTTTGGTGGTTTGATCCTTGGTTCCTTTAGAAAGCATGTCAAAGTGTCCTTGAGCAAGATGCTGAACCCCCTAACAACAGATGGAAATTAGCCCGGTGGCTATATCTGGCGAATTTACATTTGATTCTGGTCTTGAATATACACTGTCCCTAAAACAAATATTTATTTATTCACGTTCTTTGAGTCTAAAGCCATCACTCTGTATGTTCACTGCCGTCGGTCAAAGGTCATATCTGTATGAGAACATTCAGAATGATCAGCGAATCAAGGGGGCATATCGTGACGCCTGTCACCCACTGTACCTCCGCTGTCATTTGTCATGATTCAGCTGCCTGTGGACCAAATACATGTCGGTCCACAAGAACAGTTTAGCTAATTGTGGTGTTGCTGCTGATCTGGGCTCCACCAGAATTCGAAATAATGTGTTGTAAGTTGTTTTTCAAGGACTAATTTTCTTCCCTTTTTTTGTTTTGTTTCTAAAAGATAGGCAGGCTTAGCCCTTTTTTTTAGCAGCCGTCCCTGCTATTAGGAGTACAATACATGGTACCACACACCGTCTCACCGGTCCTTCAAGTGTTAATGGGACGCCCAACACACACACACACACACACACACACACACACACACACACGGAGAGAGAGAGAGAGAGATAGAGAGAGAGAGGCAGAGAGAGAGAGAGAGCGAGAGAGAGACACTTTCTCCAGCTCTCTTTCACATGTCCTTATCTGCGGTCCAGAGCCTTTTAATCCTCTTAAACTCCAGTCAACGGAGGCGGAGCAAACCTGCCGTTGCGTATTCCGTTTTCTGCCTGGTTTATTTAGTGTGTGCGTCTGTGTGTGTGAAGCAATGTGCAGGGGCATGGTTGACGCACTTTCCACGAAAGTATAATGATTGTTTTTCTCTAGAAAAGCTGTGGAAGCGGTGGAGTTGGGGAAAGCGACCAGATGCGGCTCCGGCGATGACTCGTCCCGGGAAGCGCAGCATCGGAGAGGCAGCGTTGATTTTTCTATCAGTCGCACAGCTGACTGCAGGTACTGAGCTCAGATCTGCTCTCCTCATGATGTGGATGTTTCGTTTAGCGCATCGTATGCAACTTGTAGTCTGAGAAACTTAACCAGTGCATCACAGGAAATATACATCGTGCTGTTGTTTGACGTTGACAGGTTTATGTGACTTTCCAGGTAGTGGGCTAGAAATTAGCAGAAACGTGCTTCCCAGGCTCTATAATGCTTTTTTTTATTTCAAGTTGAGATAGAAACCTTTGGCAAGTAGCATCGATGTTGCTGAACACCTGCTAAAGCGACCTGTGCTCAGGTAACATACTGGATTGAAACCATTCAGACCAGTCTGCGTAATGGTGCTTTTGGAAAAGGGTGCTGGCTTGACTCGCAGTGCTCTGGATGCACATTTACTAGCGAGGGGCCCACATGTATAAACAGGTCCCCCTGTTTCCAGATATCATCATCTTTGTATTTGTAAGATTGACAGATTTGGTAGAACTGTATTCACCCGGTAGGTTTCAAACTGTTAAATAACACACACAATATCTTGTGTGTGAGGAGGATTGCTCATCACCTCCATGATGCTTCACTGTCAGCTCAGTCAGTAGTGTTGGACAAGCCAGTATACTTCCTCACAACCGGGACTTCGTAGCCATCTTTTAATGACTCCAGATAGGCATTTAAGAGCTGTGATTCTGTTGTTTTCTATCCATTATCTACGTCTTTATGATGATTTCAATATCAGAGGTGTTTATCAGTCTACATGTATAATGCAGCTGAATGATAGTATGGGAGTGCTGGACATCTTACCAACACTCATGTCAGGGTCACTAGGGGGCTCCCTGCGTAGACGCCTGGGCTCACAGGACATATTAATGTTTTATTCTGAGCCATAGGCAGTCAGCTGGTGGTTGCCAGGTGTACCTGTCCACCAGCAAGGTATTGCTCCAGCTATGGCAACAATGATTTTAGTGCCTTTCCACCGCATGAGCAGATCGGTATGATGATTACAAAGGATACTTGGAGGGACGTACAAACAAAGGATCTGAAAAATGTTGCAGGGTCTTTATTCTCAGGGTTATATAGGAGATAGATATGGTAGTAGTGATGGAAGAAGAAATGAAAATAAATTGTACATGCTGTGTGATTACTGGTGCTGTGTAGTTGTGTGGTAAGGATCTGCAGTGCAGGTTTAGCAGGACCATGAAAGATGGTGGTGGTGAGGAGATGATCATTCCCGTCTGTGACTTCTTGTAAGAACGTGCTTCTCTCTGTAGTCGATTATTCCAAAGGGCATTCTTTTCCTGCTTCACCATCACCGACAGGCATTCATTGTCTCAACAATAACAACAAATCACCACAGTGCAGTAGGCGTCCCCATGTGCGCGCTTCTGGGAGTGATTTTCCCTTAGAAGTGGCCTTACTGCAGACGTTTCTGCATAGGCCACCCACTTAAAAAGCTGATTAATGACCCGAATAAGAGATGATGCCATCTAGTTGCTTTTGTAGTTTCCTTAACTTAGGTTGACTGTGTTACTGTGTTTGCTTTGAAGAGAAAATCCAGCAAGAGAGCCTCACTGTGAACAGTTTGCATTGAGACACATGGCGAAATCGCTCCACAGGTTGTATAGAGCACCCGATGTACCTTCCTGCTGTTTAAAATAAGGCGTTGTTGCATTGTGTGTGTTCATAGCACATAAGGGCATAGTGGATGTCGATACTGCGATATCTGCATTGGTTGCATTGTGGGAAATTCCCTCTACAGAGTGACGAGGGTCATGTAGCAAAAAGATGGGGAAAACTGAACAAAGTTTTACTCCCCCACATAGGATCGAAATGCAAAGATATATCACACAAAATCAATTTGAACTGAATCAAGCCTATTCATCATCTTATCAGAGGCACCAAGGACAGCTGGAAAAAGATATATAATGAAAACAGCCAGGCATATGACGGAGTTCTTCATTCCACATCAGCTGTCCATATCTTATTTCATCTTATTTCTCTGATGGCTGGCATTAGGGGTCTGATATCTTGCTGAATAGATGTATCGGGTGTTTTAAAGCAGTTGGTATGTAACTGGCCTGAATGCGATTAGATTCAGTATTTTCGGATACACCGTGTTCTTCAAGGCAATTATAAAGTGAAGAACATTTGCCAAGCCCTTCAGATTTACAGGCAGTTTTATTATAAAGAGAATGAAAATGAGGGCGGGAAAGCACTGTGGAGCAAATAATTTATAACTTATTTATTTCTTATTGTTGATATTTCTAACATCAATTCTTGAATAATTTTGTCCTAAGACAAAGACAGTGCTTTCATTTAATCATTCATCTCTTAGCATGGATATTCTATTTTCTAAAGGTGCTCCGGAGATGCTGACTCCTGATTTGTTCATTTTAACCTAATATGGGAAAAACCTTGGTTTGAAGATACACAAAATGAAGAATCTGGTGGGTCTTCAGGTTCCTCCGGTGAGAAGAAAAGGCAGTCGGTCGTTCTTGTCAGTCGCCTGTGGCCTTATAAAATAAAGCGGGACAGCAGCTCCAAGAAGAGCACAAGATTATCTGGGTGTTAAACTAAGAGGTATTACTCTGGTTCCTCTAGTTCGAGGCATTCCTGGACCTCCTTACGTAACAGGAAGTTCTCGCTGTGATAATGAAAGAGGCTGATTGCTATGGAGGCCCATTGACAACATGCTATCGATGCCCTTAGCCCCTGCAGGGAATCTGAGCTGTCCCTGCTAAAAGTTGATTCCAATTTGAAACATGCTGGCAGTGCTCATCAGTGACAGAATACGTAGCTAGCTCCACCAGAAGAAGGTGTCATGGAGTTCTGGTTGAGCTCTGGACTTTTTTAATGTTGATTCAAATGGACTGCATTTAAAAAATATCCATTTTGCAAGTCTACGTAGCTTTATTTCAGTCATCCCGGTAGTTGACGTTTCGCAATTTATCTGGATGGCTTCTTCAGTTCCATCCTGATTAATGGTGAAACGGTACGAAACTGAAAGGGAACAGACTCAGAGCTGTCCTGGGTATCCAGCTCTGAAATGTGTCTGTGTGGCTTGTGTTCCAGCTCTGAAGTGTGTGTGTCATCTGTGCGTCAACCACACCTGCGAGACAGGCGCGGACGGTGCCTGCTGGAACTCGGTGATGCTGATCGATGGGAAGGAGGAGACCGTCAAGTCCTGCCTGTCGCCCTCAGAGATGAAGGGCCAGGTCTTTTGCTACAGCTCTCGCAACGTCTCCAAGAGGAACTGCTGCTTTACGGACTACTGCAACAATGAGACTCTACACCTAAATCCAGGTAGCTTTCTGCAGCAGCCCTGTGGGTTCGGATTGGTCAGTTGAGATGGGGGGGGTCTTAGTGGGTAGCACTGTTGCCTCACAGTGTAGGAGTCTCAAGAGAGTGAGAGCTTGTGTGTTCTTCCTGCACATGTGACCCCCCCCAGTCCAAAGATATGTAGACTGGATGAATGAGAGACATTCTTGTGAATGTGTCTGTGTGTGTGTCATTGGGCTCGCACCCTGTCAGGAATTCTGCCTGTTTTGTGTCACTGTCTAAATTGGATTAAGATACAATAGAGAGTGAATGATGGATGGTCTCTGGTTGAAAATCCTTACCTGTAATGGAACCTAAACAGGAATATCAGCATGAGTTGGCTTTGCTTAAAAGGAATCGGGGGTGGGGGGTCAACACGTGGGGCTGGACATGACTTTTCTCATGAGATATATAACATAATAAGCCAAGGAAGAAAAATTCTCTGGAAAATGGAAGAAAGATGGACTTATTCAATTTTAGGTCAGTTGAACTCAAAATACCTCCGTGTCTTCTCAGTAGACAGTAGACAGAAATGGCGGTCCGATCAGTCGGGGATTTCCCATTCATTCAAGACCCCTAGCCAGACGAGGTGCATGCTGATCCCACTAGATCCTGTGACATAATAATGTTGGCTGAGGTAACAGACTGCAGGTCAGGGAGCTTACCCCTCAGTTTATAAATACCCCTGCGGTGCTTGTGGTTCTGCATTGAGTGAAAAGCCTTTCTCTTGTCTGCTGGCTTCAGGTCAGCTTTGGAGCTGAAGGTAAATTCATCCAGTGAAATTCATTCTCCATTGACTGCCATCAGAAATCGTTGTGACCATTAGGGATCACAATAACATCAGTGGCTGTTGGTGCCTGCAAGTGACACGTATAGTGTTAACAAAATATCAGTTCTGCTAGCTACCTGATTTAGCATTTATTTGCTAGCCAATAAACACAGAAAACCCATAGAAATGTTAAGTGAACACTACCCCTTTAAAGATGGAGGTTAAGTTTATGAACTGATGCCGTTCTTTGATATTTCCCATGTTTACACTGAATTTTGGAGGGGGTTGCTCAGAACGTGCGCTTTAAGAACTGACAAACCATATGTTGCAGGTTTGATCCCGCGATCAAAAAGGACATCTAAGCTCAACCCCCAAGCTTCATCTAAGTACATGTTGACCCCAACAACGTGGGGACTAATTGTGATATGTAAAACGGTCCTTTCCCTTTCACATTGAATTTATGTCAATATAAATTCACCCTAGCCCTATGGGTATTGTAAATGCGTCAGGTCACTCAAGGATGTTAACCAAACTTGCAGCCTGCAAATGTCTAATTTCATATGCACGTGTAGTACTCTGTTTGATGGGCCCACTTTTTGAGGGGGTCTCACATTCAATGGCTGACATCCTGGGACTTCTGCATAGCGTTATGAATTGATGATGCATAGCATTATGAAATGAATCTTTGTCAGCCCACATGTAACTTCACCTGGAAAATCATTTTAAATACAAATTATCTGACTATAATCTTAACTCGAGACTTATAGTGTGCAGGAATTTAAGGTTAGCTTTGCATATTCTGAGATTTTTTTCGACATCTTCAAACATAGCCTTCAGTGACTGAGAAGATCATCAGAAGTGAAGCACACCCATATTTCAATTTATGTTTAGTTTCTTAAACATGGAAAAAAGCTTTTTTTCCAATGTGCATGTCAAGTTTTCCAAGAAATCTATGCAAATTAAACTGAAATGCCCATTACCAAATAGTGATGGAGTAAAATGTCTTATTTATTCCTCTTTGGTCATTTCAAAACATATTAGTCCAGCACTTGCATTTTTGCTGGGATTTATTCAACCTGTGTATAATGTTGCCATGAAGAGCATTCAAATCCTTGGCTATACATCATCACAGTTGGATCCAAGTCAACATCTGTTTTCTCCCAGAATAGCTTGATATCCCAGAAAAGGCTGTAAATAATCCTGTATCCTTTTCATTCAAGGCTTGACATTTGATCTTAGTGGTAGTAGTGAGCCAGGCGTATTTTGACATAAGGCCTGTGTGCATTGCAACACGGATTTACTTGGACTCCCATGAGCACATGGAGTAGTCAGTCGTTAGACTAGTAAAGCGCTATATAAGAGCAAGTCCATTTACCATTCTTTTACCACTACTGATAATTAGTTTTTCATCTTTATTTATTTAATTTGGCATTTATTCACATTTCTATTGCTATTTGGGGATTCCATTTCTACTTTTTCCTTTTAAATTTGAATTCCATTTTTTTGGAGAGAGGCACTGCCTACACACCAGCTTTGGTTTATCACTAGCTTTTGTCTGCTCCAAAATAACTGTTGCCCTGGTTACCACATTGATTGCATGGACTGAGAACACAGACACACAAGTGGATCTAAATTGCCAGCGCTGCCGATTAATGGGCGTGAGCATCACTAAAATGCTCGTCTCAAAGAGCATTTTTGGCAAATGCCATTGTTATCATGAAGTGACATTTTAAAGGGCTTAAAGCTGTATCACTTAGTATCACTTAGAGGTCTTGGATTCTAAGTACAAGTGTGTATTACGGCCATTCCTCTGGCTGGTAAGGATAATGCCTCTGGCCTGTATGTAAAGTTTCTCGTTGGTGGCCTTTTCAGGGATTCTGCTCTTCAGTGCCACCCGTTTGAATAAACAACGGAGAGCTTGCCTGAAATCCGACAGAATTGACATGTCGTCGTTTTACATTTTTGGTGCGACATTAACTCCTCTTACACTGATTTCCATGGGGGAGGGGATCGATCTTAGCTAACCAATCACAGTATCCACCTGAATTCTACGTCATTTTAAGTCGCCACTAATTTGCAGTTATACCCTGACTCAAAACAAAACAGTTATGCCGTGACTCTGGTACCGCCGGGGTTGTAGGAGTAGAAGTGAAGTGTAAAGAAGCCAATTTTGGGCGATATTGACAACACATGCCGAACACATGACAACGGCTTGACAGGAAAGTTCAAGTACTAACGGGTAGGAAATGATCATTAATAACTTCCCCCTGCTCTTCGAACGTATATATTTGTTTGATTCATTATCGAGAAAACGTTGTGTCCAGATGAGCTGATTCACCTTTTTGGTTATTTCCTTATCTGGGTTACTGAGCTTGCATTGAAATATTCTTCATTGAGCATTCCTTTTGTTGAATTATATGTATAAAGACAGCTGAATTTGAACTTGAACAAGGGTGTTAGTCTCAAGTCTGGCGCTGATTGGTTTGCCAATACGTACCCCAACCCTGCGGCTCTCATTGGTTATTCACCTTTTCAACTGAGAAACCACTGTGTCATCCCACGGTGCCAGACCACCCGGTTGAGAGGGTCTGTTAAAGGTCTTCTTGACCCAGGCAAATGCATACTGTTGCAACCTTGCGGGAAAAGGGACGTTTATTGCCACACAGTTTGGGAATAGAGCCATTGTTCAAGGATGTGCATGGCTTATAGCCATATCCAGCATGTTATAGGGTTCATTTGATAAAAAGTAAAAGAGAACAAGTCTGGTGTCCTTGCATCCATCCATTGTCAACTGCTTATGGGAAATCCGGTAGCAGAGTCATGCTGGAGCCTACCTCCATGTGCAACGGGTGAAAGGTGAAGAAAACACCTTCGCCATTCCATCTCAGGGGTTGAGTAGTTAGGGGTTCAATGTCCTGCTCAAGGACACTGACACGCTTTCTGCTGGGGCAGAGGATCGACTCACCAATCTTCTGATTCCCAGATAACCACCCTACTTTCTGAGCTATTAGTAAGCTGACCACGCATTTGTCCTATAATTACACATTCTCTGCATCAAAAAAGTGTACCACATCTCCTTAATTCATTTTGTTTACCTTTAGGATGCTTTCATATGGAATCATTTAAAGCGACTTGAAATGAAGGACATAGTTTTGTTTCATTGTTGATGAATTGAAATGATGAATGAATGTTGTTATAGCTTCCTTGATATCTGCAAGTAATTGGTAAGTGGGTTACATTTATATAGTGCTTTTCTAGATACAACAGCCACTCATAGTACTTTTAAAATTATGAATGCCTCACATTCACCCACGCACGAGTACACTCATACATGGTTGGGAATGGCAGCCAAGCAAGGCACCGACCTGCTCATCGAGAACAGTTGGGGTTAGGTGTCCTGCTCAAAGACACCTTGACAATGCCTGAAGTAGTATTACCACCACCAAACACTGGCTGCCGAAATATTTTTAGATATCATTCCATCCAGCGTAAAACTTAACCAATACACATACCAAGAAATCGGCTGCAGTGTTTTTTGAGGGTAGGTCAGAGGAAAGATTCTTGTTCTGCACAATTTTCACTTTCCTTCTATTTGGACATGAGGTGGGACTGCTTTTAGGTAAAAAGTTAAAGATGTGTTAAGAAATGGTTGGCCCTGCAGTTTTAACCTTTTGTGGATGTTGCAAGCTCCCTATTGATGAAGACATCTCATGACTTGGGGATTTGAAAAGACCAAGGGCTTCAAAGAAACATGAATTCAAATCTCGCGGCCAATTCGAGTCAAACTGGGATTGATATGATCAAAATCAGTTGCTAGTATATACACGCACTGTCTAATTTTTGTCAATGCACCAGGAAATGTCATACTAGCATAATGATATGCAGTCCCCAAGAAGCGCCCCCTGATGATTGTGTTTATGCCCAGCTCCTCTCCATCCACCCACAGAGAAAACCAAAGACAGGCAGAAATCTCAAAGCTCGTGCTTTTTCCAAGCCACAAGTTATTACTCTGCCTCATGTTACACCTGCATTGGGTTACTGCGTGTCAGGGGGGATATATGCATATCATTAGAAATTATTCAGAATTTAGACTTGTTAATAGATTGCAGGGGAAAGAAAGAAAAAGCAGGCTAAAATATGTAGGCAGTAAAAAAACATATTGATTTTGATTGCAACTTTGACTAGAAAATGACATTCATGAGCCATGCTGAAAATGTATGTCTTCTTTTTAGTTAAAACTAGTTTTAATGGCAGATATATCTTTAAATCTCTAAGTCCTAACTCTCATCCTCTTAAATCTTGGGATGTTTACTACCTATGTAATTTATGATTTTATTTTTGCTGAACTTTACTTCAAGCAAAACATATTTGTTTTAATCTCAGTGCAATCTGGCTGCCTCCCTATCCCAGCAGTGTTTGTATGGATGGGCAAAAATAGCAGCCTATGCTCCTTTTGAAGAGTACTCTTACAATATTATAACTATTTTCTTTTGAGCTAAATAATCACATCTAGAAGGATAATGGAGTGTACATAATGACCACTAGAGGGTGCATGAACCATAGAGTAGCAGTGAATAATATGGTGCAATGTCTGACATTCTGCTGATCTTTTCCTTATTTTTCATGTAAATGTTGTTTATAAGGCCAATAATGTTATGATTCAAGTTCAGATTTTTGGAGTTTGGCACTGTTGGTTCTGCATCACCATAACAACGTTGTGTATGTGTGGTTAACAGAAAGGCCTTTGGAAGAGCCCAGCTGGGGCAGGCTGGAGCTAGCTGCAGTGATCCTGGTGCCCTCTTGCCTGCTGTGTGTGGGGATCCTGGTGGGGGTGTTTGTTGTACAGGGTCAGCGTTGTGCCTACAGCAGAGCCAATAAACAGGATACAGAGGATCCCTTGGATGACCAAATGCTCATGTCGCCTGACAAATGTCTCAAAGACCTGATCTATGACATGAGCACCTCAGGCTCTGGTTCAGGTAGAATAAACTTCATTATCCACTGTACTTCATCTGGGCCATGACCATCAGCTGCTCAGTTTATCATTACATACATTTCAAGACTGAATGTCACATTCTGCAGTAAAGCAAATATCTTATTACATATCAGCATCAAATATTTTCAGAGATCCCCCTCCCCAGGATTTGTTGCAGCATACCTTCAATCAAAATACCCAATATAAAATGGCTGCATACCTTAAAGTAGCTCAATGTTTGGGGAGTCCTTTGTTATTCATAATCTTGTCTATGATTTGTGCTGGGTAATGCAGAAAACATCACGAGAATCATTGTGAATTTCACATGATGTCAATATACACTGTAACCTCTGCTTGCATATGCACGAACAGAAAATGTTAGAATCAAACCCTAGATCATCATGTCAAACTGTTTTGCAATGAAAAGTATGACACACTAAAGTAACAGTTTTCCCATGATATCCCTCAAATATTTAAAATTTTCTTTTGAGAGAAATTTTAGATAATGAATTAATTTTACATTAATTTGGACAAAAAAAGCACTATGTTACAAGATCCATACTACAGAATCCAGATTTCATCCTGATGCAATACCATTGAAAGACAGTAAACAACTGTTTTGTCTGGACTGCAGGACTGCCATTGCTCGTCCAGCGGACCATAGCTCGCACCATCGTCCTGCAGGAGACCATCGGGAAGGGCCGGTTTGGGGAGGTGTGGCGGGGGAAGTGGCGAGGTGAGGATGTGGCTGTGAAGATCTTCTCCTCAAGAGATGAGCGGTCCTGGTTCCGTGAAGCTGAGATTTATCAGACCATCATGCTCAGGCATGAGAACATCTTAGGCTTCATTGCAGCTGACAACAAAGGTAGGCTTACAAATACTACAGTACTAAGAGGAGTACTGCTACAGCCATTTGTATGACTTCATGAAATGATGCAAATACAGATGATGCAAAGGGTGCTGCACCTGCCCCCTGCTCCATTACAATAGGATGGGTTTAATACAGAGAGCACATTTTATTGTAACAATACAATGACAAAATAAAGTGGCTCTCCTTTGCCTTTCCCTCCAAAGAAGTGTATGCGTTTTAAACATACCATGGTTATCAGAGGATTATCTCAGCGTGTAACTCTGTCTGTGTATTCCAGATAATGGCTCATGGACTCAGTTGTGGCTGGTATCAGAGTACCATGAGCATGGCTCCCTGTTTGATTACCTGAACAGGTACACCGTCTCCTTGGAAGGCATGACTGTCTTGGCCTTATCGGTTGCCAGTGGTTTGGCACACCTGCACATGGAAATTATTGGCACCCAAGGTAAGGTTATGTCAGTGGTTTGTTTTGACATAAAAAGGAAATTTTAGGTGCTGTTGAGCTTCACATGCCTGACAAGAAAGGTAGACCAAAAATAAATTCAGTTAAAGTGAGTTGATCATTTCTTATTGAATGGGTTGATTTGAAAGTATTGACCTCTTACTGGATTCTGAGGTTTATGGTCATTTTGTGCACTTGGACCATTACACAAGAAAACTAAATAAAATGGTAGCGTTGTCTCAATTCAGACCCTTGGGCTAATGATCTGTCCATACAGGGGAGAACAATGGGGCATATGTATGCAAGTTTTCCTTCATCCTGGACTCCATACCGGGCGATTGCACTAAGAGGAAGAACTAATTAGTGAAATTAGCGGGTATAGAGTCTGGTATGAATTAAAACCTGCACACACGGCCCTCCTTGGCACACTGCTGCACACCGCTGAGGAGATATATCCTAGCTGGAGTTGGCTTGCACGCTCTTTGCAAGTTATGGCAAACTAGAGGAAAATAGAGACAAGTGAGAAAAGGAAATGTATAGGAAAACAGAATTTCCTGTAATTAAAGGAGAGAGAGCATCAAGATGCTCAGCCATATACCACAGTCCAGCAAAGTTCTACTGAAAGCAATTCAGGTAGGTGAGCATCTGAGCCATCCTCTCATCCTTCACACTGACCGACAACATTCTCCCCAACCTGGGACTGTCAAGGTCTGTTTGATTGCCTAATATACTTCAGGTAGGATCATGTACAAGGACTAATTGGTTGCAGCATTTTTATCGGATAATGCCTCAACTCCATTACATCTACCAGACGGAGGTTAGAGAACTGCTCCCCCTGCTGGATTGATCTCATAGTTGCTTCCTCTGGGTTTGCCACGTTTCATCTATCAGTCAAATGATGATGATTGATGATGTCAGTCAAATTTTCTTCATTTTGTGATATTCATATAATGTCTGGTATTAATATAAAAATAATATAACAATCTAATATTAACTCTGAAATTACTGTTTTCATCAGTGAAAAGTCTGTCTCATAGCTGTGGTGTGTTCCATTTCTTTGCCTGAATATGAGATGAGGCACATGAAATATGAGAAGAAAATAATACTGTCGAAGCAAGGTTTTGAATGGATGATGTGAGTTATGACTTTGCTCAATTGTAGGGAAGCCTGCCATTGCCCACAGAGACATTAAGTCCAAAAACGTCCTGGTGAAGAAGAACGGCACAGCGGTGATCGCAGACTTGGGGCTGGCTGTGAAGCACGACTCTGGCACCAACACCATTGACATACCATCCAACCACAGAGTGGGAACCAAGAGGTAGAGCGACCGCACAGGGCGGGACACAACTTAAAGAATAAATAAAAATGATTTGACCTGCAGTCAAAAATATATGACGACACTCTGCATCAGACAGCCTCAAGCTTCTTACAATATCCCCCATAGAATCATTTTGTTGGTCATGTAGATTGACACTACATGGAATTTGACTCTGGTTTTGTGGCTCTCAAAGGTAAAAAAAATAGAATGAAATGAAAGTCCCCGCGACCCGATTTCGGATAAGCGGTTGACAATGGATGGATGGATGGATGAAATGAAAGTGAATAGACTAAGGTAGCAGGCTATATGAAATAATATAATTTCAACGTGTTGAAAAAGACTCGGACGTTATGTGGGACTTGGGGCCAAACCTTGAGAAACCCTGCAGAGGCAGAGTGTGTTTGTGAGCAGACGTGACTGATGGTGAGCTGGTCTCCTTTGCCCTGTTTTGTTTATGGAAGCCGTAGCCCAGCAGGCAGGTGTCTACTTTCACGTGCCCCCATCGGTCTCGGCAGCTATTCTTAGAACAGCATATGCTGCGTTTGTTGACACGGTGACGAGACTGTGTCGGAGGCAAAGGCCATGATGTGTACATTG
>OMLC01055499.1:0-10307 GCA_900302585.1 Regalecus glesne
CTGTGCTATTGGTCCAATATATTGAGTCATGAAGTTCCAGTTCAAGCTCTTTCTTCAACAGCTTGTTCATCTTGACTGCAACTGAGGCTGCAGTTAATTCCATTCTAGATGTGGTTGGAGATTTCAAGGGTGCTACCCATGCCTTTGCTATCATAAGAGTAGATTGAGTTTCACCAGCTGAAGAGTGTAACACAAGATAGCTTGTTGTTCCATAGGCGTCTTCACTCGTGTCAGCGCAATGCTCAGCTGAGCTGAGCAAAGAAGGAAGGATTCCCTTATCAGTCCCGCAAGGGGAAATTTGTTCTCTGCATTTTTGACCCAACCTATTGTATAGGAGCAGGGAGCTGCCAACATCTGGCGCTCGGGGAGCAGGTAGGGGTTAAGTGTCTTGCTCAAGGACACCTCGACATGCTGTATGCAGGACCGGGGATCGAACCTGCAATCTTCTGATTGCCAGACGACCGCTCTACCAACTGAGCTATGCCGCCCCGACTAGTGCACTAGACTAGACTAGTGCACCAACCCCCTTTATCTTGATACGTCTGTCAGTGCCAAACTCCTCTGACTGCTGCAAGTCTGAAGTCCACTTTGACCATTTTTAATGACATCTTCTGGTAAATTTTGATCCCAGTTGTATTTCTGCCAGCATAAATCTTGCGGTTTATCCGTAAATGCTGCTGCCTTGGCCTTTAATGATGAAAGTTCAATCTCTACTTTTATTTTCGTTTGAGATGCCAAAACTTGGCTTGAACAACATGAACTGGACCCTTTTTGGAGCATTTACTGGAATATTTTGAGGACACAGACTTATCACCTTGTACTTTCTCATTTTCCTCAGCCTGCTCAGCACTTCAAGACTTTTTCCATCCACTTCTCACATTTCCAAAATAAATTATTCATTGATGGTTGTTTGGGCTCAAACCAATGCTTTTGATTTTCAAAAAAAAATCCTCTTCAAACATAAATCTCTGCAAACTGTGGTTTACATCTTGGAATTCTTGCTCCAAAACACTGAAGTGAACACGCAGCTTTTTCTTAACCAAGTCAGCAATTGCACCCTCTGCCATTAATTCTTCTATTTGTCAAATCATGCTAGTTAGCTGGCTCAGTTTGTTCTCGCGTGCATGAATTTGTCTCGATTCATGCTCTTCTATACCCCTATCAGTCATTTTACAGTTTATTTTTCTTCTTGCTGTTCCATGTTAAGTCAAGTCTTTCACATCCACATTAGTTAGCTGAATCGTTAGCACTTAGGTTTCCACTCCGTCTGACATCGTGATTCAACAGAAAAACGTTCTTTAACTGATTAGTTAGCAGTAGCACTGCTAATCCGTAGCAATATTCAACTTACATTCATTTTTTTTCCCTTGGACAACAGTCGATGAAATGTTATCCTATCTTTGGTCTCGTTATTCACCCAGTCCCATTTAGAGTTAAATAATCTGTGAAGAGCACCTTTTTTTTCCTAAAAATGTAGTTTCTTATGATCCTTTTGAAGGTTTAACTTGACGCTCAACATATGCCCTCATTCTACAAAACACGTGAAAATATTATACGATTCCATCCATCCATCCATCGTCAACCGCTTATCCGGTCGCGGAATAATATGATTCCGTTTCTTGAATTAAAAAAACTAACTTGAAACTCTCAAAAATAACATTACAAAAATGAAAAGGGTTATCCACATATGCATATAATTTGAGGGTTTAAAGAGAGCGACAAAGCTAGGCCAAAGAACAATTTTGCTCCAATCACCTTTTTCGTTTCCTGTATTATTTTCATTTCCCGTCTATCCCACTCCTCACATATTTAAAAAAGCAGCCCAACTGTGGGCAGCGGGTTCATATTATAAGTCCTTTCCTACAAAGCCAAATGCATAAATTTATGGATTACCTTATCAGTCCCGCAAGTGGACATTTTAATTTCTCTGCATTTTAACCCATCCTATTGTATATGAGCAGTGAGCTGCCAACATTTGGAGCTCGGGGGGTAGTTAGGCGTTAAGTGTTCAGCTCGACATGCTTTCTGCAGGACCGGGGATCGATCCTGTAACCTTCAGATACCAGACGACCACTCTACCGACTGAGCTATGTTGCCCACATTTTTATGTATAGTTGTGATGCTGGATGCACAAAAAGAGGTGAATCAGTTCAACTGGATCAAAAGTTTATTTTAGAAACATTTAGTCACTCACCAGGTGGCTTCTTCAGTCTGAGCTGAATAAAAACATTTCCCCCCTTATAAACAGTACATTGATACCATACAACAATAGGCTGGGTACATATGCAAGTTGGGTGAACAACTGCACATTCAGTGGTAATGAGCACCATTCACAAAGGATTGGGGAATATTTGCAATCACGGTCTTATAAGACGACACAGATGCACTATCAGGCTACCACCCCTATTTAAAGAAGGCTGTTCCCTCTTCACATAAAGGGCCTCTTCCATCCCCCCTTCAAACCAGCATTCGTCCCTATCAAGGATGTGAACATCATCAACCCCTTAGAAGCCAGTAATGATAATCATCATATTCACAACACTATGGACTTTGTTGAGAAGGTGAGGGACATTTGCATGGAGAATGATGAAACGATGGTATCATTTGATGTTAAGTCTTTCTTCCCGTGTGTCCCTATTGATGAGGCAGTCGAAGTTATCCGTAAGAAATTACAGGACGACTTCTCCCTCAGAGACAGAATCACCCTTAACCCTGACCAAGTGTGTCTGCTGCTGCTGTTCTTTCTGCTGTGTCTTCAGTCTACGTACTTCACGTATAGGGGGCAATACTACAGGCAGAAGCATGAGTATGCTATGGGTTCCCCTGTTTCTCCTATAGTGGCTAACTTATACATGGAGGAAGTAAAGAGGAAACTCTGGCTTCATATCCAGGGAATCCACCTAGTTACTGGTTCAGGTATGTGGACGACACCTGGGTTAAAATTAAATCTCAGGATGTACCAAAGCTCACTGAACACATTAACTCGGTGGACACACATCAAATTCACCAAGGAGGATGCAAAAAAGACGTGTTGGCTTTCCTAGATTGCGAGGTGAAGGTTGGTGTTGGGGGGCGGTTGACTGCTAGTGTGTAATGCAAACCCACACATACGGATAAGTATTTACGGTTTGACTCCTACCACCCTCTGGAGCATAAATTTTGAGTCATCAGGACTCTGTAGCATCGAGCTGACAATGTCCCCACTGACTCTCTGGCCGGGGAGGAAAAGAAATCCCACATTAAACAGGCCCTTGTTAAGTGTGGTTACCCGAACTGGGTGTTTGTTAAAGCCAGGAAGCCTTCCAAACAGTGCGCCAGCCAAGTTGGGGGAGAGGAGGAGCTACAGCGTAGACCGGTAGTGATTCCGTATGTGGCGGGAGTGTCGGAACCGTTGAGACACGTATTTTCAAAACATCGCGTATCAGTTGCTTTCAAACCACTAAACGCACTACGTCAAAAGTTGGTCCACCCCAAGGATCGGGTCCCCCGGCACAAACAGAATAATGTAGTGTAAGCTGGAGGAGGACTGCAGTGACTTGTACATTGGGGAGACCAAACAGACGCTGTCATCTCTTTCGTCTATTCTCTGTCGTCATGTTCGGGTCATATTTGTTTCCATTATCTACAGCACTCAGTTCACTTTTCACAATGCTGTCAATGGTCAGAATATTCTCATACTGTACCTTAATTAACTTTATGGCCTCGCTAGGCTTCCTGTCCAGAAAAGGCATCCCTCCATGTTGGTCCACAACTTAAAACTTCAGTCTTTACAAGCTGTTATTTCTGGGGTTTCTGACCTTCACTTTGCCTTTTCCCACTGGACCCATCCTGGTTTTGTTGTACATCAACAACACTTTCTCTGTGTGCTCCAGCTGTGTTATCGGGGTTAATGAGGATGTTGCAGGTCACTCCACAGTCCATCTGGAAATTAATCAGTGTTTTGTCAGTCATCATTCCTGCAAAAGGATGTTTTCCCCGACTGTGGCTCTCCCCCACTTGGTTTGCAGTCTCCTTATTCCCATTCATTTCTGTTATAGTCTTGATGTCTTCATATGTGTCACTGTCTCACTCTGAGACTACTTGCACTTGTTGATATTGTCTGCTATCAGTTCTTGATCTGTATTTTGCTGCAAAATGATTTTTCTTTCCCCATTTTTTAAACTTTTTGCCAAAAGCTGGACATTTGCTTTTGCTTCTCGTGTGTTCTGCCACAAAACTTACAGTCGATTTTACTCCCTTTTCCGTCCTCGTCAGACTGTTTCAGTGCATGGACTTCTACTGTCTGTACTTGCAATGTTTTGCTGTTCTCTTTTGACAGCTCTGCATATCTGCACACATTATTCCAGTGGCAGATGTACTTCTCCGAGTAGTCTCTCTTTCATTGTAGAGCTGTTTGTGCCACACACAATTCTATCTCTTACCAACGAGTCTGATGTCTCCAAAATTACAACTGCTGGCCAGCATTTTCAAATCCGTGACGTGTCTGTCAATATTTTCCTCCAAGCTTCGGTTGCCCACGAAAAATCTGTACCTCTCAACAGTCTCATTCACTTTTGGATTACAGTGTCCATCAAACAGCGCAATCATTTCACTCACTTTTTTCCTGGTAGACGAAATGTTGTCCAAAGTCTCAAGGAGCTCTCTCCCGCTCTCCCCGATGAGATAATAGAATAGATTAACTCTCGTACCTTCTTCCGAATCGGACATGGTGAGGTCCATGTACGTTGTAAACTCGTGCTTCCAACTTTTCTACGTCTTCACCAAGTTCTTGGAGTCCAAAACAAGAATCGCCGGAGGTCTCAGCCCTTCCATTTCAGCTCCCTTCTGCCTTCTGTTGCAGTCCTCTCTTGGCCCATCACGGCGAATTAGCTTGTTAGCTTGCCGCACTCGTCTTGATCAAATGGTAACTTTGAAACCGCTGCCACTATGTTTCTCTCTGTTCCGTTTGTTTTGACCCTAAACCCTGCAGAATGGACGGACAAATCACTACCCTTGCTTATTTACAACTTTATTCAATTCTGCAACTCACAACACGTGTGGCAGCATAACTCATGCAGCTGTGTCGCACTCTAAGGGTTCCCCTGGACAACATACATGGGAACCAACACGTCAGGCCAGGACTATGCTGTCTACACCCATCCATAGGCTAGTGACCACTCATTCGAGGATGATGATGTTCACATCTTTGATAGGGAGGAAAAGAGGGCGGAAGGAACCCACTTATGTAGAGGGAACGACTGTCTTTGAATATGGGTGGTGGCCTGAGAGTACATCTGTCGGCGTCTTACAAGGCCGTGATTGCAAATATTCCCCAACCTTTTGTGAATGGTGCTCATTGCCACTGAATGTGCAGTTGATCGCCCAACTTGCATATGAACCCAGCCTATTGTTGTGTTGTATCAATGTACTGTTCATAAGGGGGGGGATGTTTGTATTCAGCTTAGACTGAAGAAATCACCTGGTGAGTGACGAAACATTTCCAAATAAACGTCTGATCCAGTTGAACTGATTCACCTTTTTTTGTGATCCACAAAGAATAACTCACACTGCTACAGAAAGGCCATCCTAGTGCAGAAGCCATCAAGTGATAGGCACAAAATGTGGTGTTTTGGACGACAATGACAAAAGACATTGATAATTTTGTACAGTCATGTAGCACTTACAATGCATTGAAACCTTATCAGCCAAAGGAGCCATTACAACCAGATGCAGTCCCAGAGGTTACCTTGTCAACAGTGGCAGCAGTTCTGTTTGAATAGAACCGCCATCTGTTGAGGTGATGTCTTCCCGACACTTTACCTCTGCCAGGTACAGATTTCAGAATAAGAACAAGAGACTTCTAAGAGATAAGATTCTTAGTAAATTTATTGATAGCATATATTTCAGAGAATGATTTGCTGCAGCAGCAAAGTTCAGAATGCATTCCGGAGATCAGCCGCACACTACCATCCAGGTCTGTGCCCCAAGCTGATCTGCCAAGTGTCTCGGCGGTACCTTTTTTATATCTTAAACTAGGAGAAATTGCATGACTTCAGTTCCGTCACCGAACTTTCTTTATCAGCTCTTCGTACACTATGTGTCTGTTTGTGGTTTGTATGTCCTTGCAGATTAACAGATTAAAGCACACCTAACAGTGGATGAACATGCACCGCCCAAGTTCTTCAAAGCTTGCCCTGTCCCCTTTGCGTTGCGACCTAAAGTTGAGGCAGAACTGAAAACACTCGAAGACCGGGGCATTCTGTCCAAAGTTGAATGGCCAGACTGAGCAACACCAATTGTACCCGTAATGAAGAAAAATGGTACAATAAGGCTATGCGGTGACTTCAAAGTGACAGTCAATCCAGTTTTACATGCTGACCAGTACCCATTGCTCCACATAGATGGAATTTTTGCATCGTAAGCCAGTGGGCAACAATTTTCAAAGATTGACTTGGCCTGAGCTTACCTGCAGATGGAAGTTGATTCAGCATCAAAGTACCTCAAAGTTAATACCCAAAAAGGCCTTTTTCAGTACAATAGACTTGTGTTTGGGGTTGTGTCTACCCCTGCAGTGTGGCAGCGTGCTATTGATCAGGTCCTACAGAGCATTGCTGGCATGCAGTGCTACTTGGATGCTACAATTGTAACAGGCCAGGACGATTACTCTCATCTTGCTAATCTGGGAGCAGTCCTAACTAGACTAGCTGAATGTAGACTAAGAGCCAGTAAGGACAAATGTGAAATTTTCAAAGACTCCATTGAGTACTGGGGGCATATAATTAATAAAGAAGGCCTCCACAAATCACAGGACAAAATTGATGCTGTACTGTAATGTTACCCAGTTTCGCTCATCCTTGGGACTGAATGAGCGAAACTGGGTAACATTATTATTATTATCACAAATTTTTACCAAATCTGTCGATGGTACTCCATCCGTTGCACAACCTTCTGCAAACAAAGGCAACCTGGAAATGGACTACACACTGTGACTTGGCATTCAAGACTGCAAAGGAACTGATAACGTCTAAAAAGGTCTTGACTTACTACAACCCAGACTTAAAGCTTCGCTTGGCGTGCGATGCATCGCCATATGGTATCGGTGCTGTCCTCTCACACAAAATGCCAGACGGTTCAGAACGTCCTATAACCTTCGCCTCTAGGTCCTTAAGTGTTGCAGAAAAGAATTATGCACAAATTGATAGAGAGGGATCGAGCTTCGTTTGGGGGGTGAAGAAATTTAACCAATATTTGTATGGGAAACGCTTCACATTGATTACAGACCACCAGCCCCTAGTGGCCATTTTTAACCCAAGAAAATCTATTCCGGTAATGACAGCAGCACGCTTACAAAGATGGGAATTGTTCTTAGGTGGACATGACTATGTGATTAAGTACAAGGGAACAACACAGCATGGAAATCTGATGGACTCTCAGGATTGCCGTGTAAAACATAGGACAATACATCTTCAGATCCAGCAGAGATGTTGCACATGACCCACATGGAGAACTTACCTGTCAACAGTGCACAGATCAAACAAGAGACCAGGAGAGATCCAACTATGTCTAAGTTCCTTGAGCTCACGGTAAAGGGGTGGCCTGCCAAAAACACAGTGGGCTTACCTGAATACTTAAGTCGATGTGAACAGCTATCCGTGTGTCATGGGGGCATCATGTGGGGCCCCAGAGTCATAGTGGCACTCAAGCTGGGTTCCGGAGTCCTTGAAGACCTTCATGAAGGACACATGGGGCTGTAAAGATGAAGAGCCTTGCCAGGAGTTACATATTGTGGCCATGCATTGACCACCAGAATGAGGACATAGCCAAGACATGCTCTGGATGCCAACTGACACAAAAGCAACCTCCAATTGACCCTGTCCACAGCTGGGAGTGGCCTACTGCTCCATGGCAAAGGATCCACGTAGACAATGCAGGGCCATTTCTAGACAGAATGTTTCTTGTTGTTGTTGACGCATATTCAAAATGGCCAGAAGTTTTCATAGTGAAAAATGCCATACAAGGTCAGTTTACATCAGAAGAGTTCCAATCATTCGTCCGGAAAAATGGAATCAAGCATTCAACTGCTGTACCTTACCATCCTGCCACAAACGGGCTGGCTGAGCGCTTGGTCCAGTCATTTGAGCAGTCAATGAAAACAATGGGCAATGCTCAGATGCCGCTGCCAGAGAAGATGGCAAAGTTCCTATATGCATACAGAGATACTGACCATGCTACAACTGGTCAAGTTCCCGCTTTACTGTTCATGGGAAGGCGGCTGAGGTCACGTCTAGATCTGCTAAAACCTGACCTTCGCAGAGATGTGACGCAGAAACAGTCCATCAAAGCTGCACCATTTCACGTCAGAAACTTTGTAATTGGACAACAAGTGTTGGCAAGGGATTACCGACAGTCAACACAGAAATGGGAGCATGGTGAGATCCTGTCAAAGACAGGGTCTCTTACATACACAGTGAGGATTGGATGTGATGTCATCTGGCGACATCATGTCGATCAACTGCTAGATGCAACAGGTCATCATGCGACACAATGCGACAACACAGAGGATGACACCCCTGTTCATGAGGACTCTGATGAACTCATATTGCCAGTTTCAGAGACTCCTCCTGATGATCCAACTCCCCAAACCTGCTAGTGTGGATTTCCCCGAGGTTCCTGTTCAAGATCCTGAGCCTCAAGAGACGCTATCCTGAGAGAGCTCACCGTCCTCCTCAAAGATTGGAATTGTTAAAAAAAAGAAAAAAGAGCTATACATTGTCATTATCTCATGTTTAATGTTGATGTGTGTGTTAGTGTTTAAGTTTTCAGCACTCATGTGTGATGTTGAGTGGTGTAAGACCTATGTAGTAAATAATGGGTTAATTATCAGTAACAAGTTATGAGTTTTCCATTAGATAGTTATGGATATTAGTTTTCTGTTATATGAGATGGACATCAATGCTGCAAATGAGTAATTTGTATGTTCACATAGATACTGGGGACTATTTTAGTTAAAGTTTATGGGACCACTTTTATGATTGATTTAGTACTGAGCGGCGCATTGATAAATTCAACCAGTGCAGTAGACTTTTGGAGAGAAAGCAAATGCAATGTAACGTGTGTATAACTAAATCCAGTAAAGACTATGTTTAACTTTACTCCGGTCTTCAATTAATGTATGTTGTGAAAGTGCAATACACAGCAACACCAATCTAAAGGCTAGTGGCCACTCTTTCAAAGATGCTGATGTTCACATCCTTGATAGGGAGGAACGCTGGTTTGAAAGGGGGATGAAGGAGGCCATTTATGTTAAGAGGGAAACGACCGTCTTTGAATAAGGTTGGTGGCCTGAGAGTACATCTGTCGGCGTCTTACAATGCCATGATTGCAAATATTTCCCAATCCTTTGTGAATGGTGCTCTTTGCCACTGAATGTGCAGTTGATCACGCAACTTGCATATGAACTCAGCCTATTGTTGTGTGGTATCAATGTACTGTTTATAAGGAGGGGAGGGGGATGTTTGTTTTTAGCTCAGACTAAAGAAATCACCTGGTGAGTGACGAAACATTTCCAAATAATAATGATTCCCTTATAATAATGATTCCCTTATCAGTTCCGGAAGGGAAAATTTGGATTTCTCTGCATTTTTGACCCAACCTATTGTATAGGAGCAGTGAGCTGCCAACATATGGCGCTCGGGGAGGAGTTAGGGGATAAGTGTCTTGCTCAAAGACACCTTGACATACTGTATGCTGGACTGGGGATCGAACCTGCAACCTTCCAATTGCCAAACAACCGCTCTACCCACTGAGCTATGCCGCCCCTAAATAACCTAAATAAATAAACATCTGATCCAGTTGAACTTGATTCACCTCTTTTTTGTGAAGAGAGAGAATCAGAAAAAAAAGTTACACAGCTGTTGCAGCCAGCCTTTCACTCCACTCCACAACTCCCAGGTGGTCCGACTGCAAGCAGAGAAAGGAAAGGACACAATTGCCATTGTCAAGAGGGCTGTTGCTGAACCAAGATCTTACCTGGTCGAGTCGGAGGGTAGAGTATCACAGGAACCGGCGCTGTCTGCTGCCTGTGGCAGAACAACAGCCTCAGGCCATAGAGCTTGATCCATTTTCATCAGGAGATCCAGAAACCGACAATGAAAACATCTGGAGTCCACCCAGTGCCCCAATGTCTCCAGTGGCAGAGCTTTGTTTTTCGAATCTTGTTATTGGAGTTGGTAAACTAAAGAAGGGGGGTGTAGAATGTTGTATGTAGTTTATATGTAGTGTTGCATTGATGAGCTTTGTTTGGCCCAATGAGTCATGTAGAACAGGAG
>OMLC01055500.1:0-11911 GCA_900302585.1 Regalecus glesne
TGAATTGGTCAACTGCTCGATTCGATATGTGGGATAGAACTCTCTCAATGTACAATAGATAAGATTCAGGTTTGTTTCATTCATATGTAGCACTTTTATAAGAACAACAATGCTTCACAAACAATAAATAATCAGATAGCTAGGTCTGTCTATCCATCTATCTATATATCAATAATAATAGTAATAATTGAATTTATAGGGACAACTGCATATTAATGAACATATAGAATGCATTTTCAAGAGAATCAAGATGCTTATTCTCCCTCCAGATATACAAGCACAATCATGTGAAATTCTTAGGTTGAGAGACTCCATTACAAAAACATGAGGTAAATATAGAATAAGGGAATAAAATGTATAATGGGAAGTGTATGTACATAGACTTATGATTAAGTCAATAAATATGAAGCTAATTAAAGCAGTAGATATAACAGAATTGGGATTAAAATAGGCAAAGGTGAGAGTTGAAATCAATCGATCATCTATAAAAAGCAATCATGGTGCACCATATATAGTCAGTAATCTGAGATACTACACAGGTGGTGATCAGATTTGCAGAGACAGTAAGGTTGTATGTTATTTATTAAGATGTCTTATAGTCTGAGGAGAGAAGCGGCTTCTCTGTTTGCTGGTGTGTGTTGAGAGTCCTGTATCTTCTTCTTGAGAGCCGGAGGGAGAACAGGCTATTGTGTGGGTGTGCTAAATCTTTAATGACCCACAGGGACCTCCTGAGACACCACTGGGAGCACAGCTACTGCAGACTGGGCAGTTCACATCCAGTGATGTCCTAAGCTGTGTGGTCAACCCTACTCAGGGCCTTATGGTCCTTGCTGGTACATCTGCTGTACCAGCAGGTGAAACAGCCTGTCAGCAGACTCTCAATGGTGTCCTAGTAGAAATTCCTGAGGATTTGGGGCATCAGGCCAAATCTCTTAAGACACCTGAGGCCACACAGATGCTCTTGGATCTTTTTAACAACATAGGTGGTGTAGCTTATCCATATAAGGTCTTTGTGAATGTTAACTCCCAGATATTTTAAATTGTCTATTCTCTCCACCACTGTGCCACTGATGATGACTGGGAGGTTCCCCTTTCCGGAAATCTACAGTGACCTCCTTGGTCTTGGAGATGTTTAGTGTGAGGTGGCTGTCCTGGCACCACTTTTCCAGGGTGGTATCTCCCTCCCTGTAGACCATCTCATCACCAAGGGAGATCAAGCCCACAATTGCTGTGTCATTCACAAACTTCTCAATGCTATCTGGAGCCTTTGTTGTCATGCAATCATAAGTGGAGAAGGATAACAGGAGAGTGCTGAAGACACAGCCGTATTCACACCAGATTTAACCACCAGGCTAATTTTTATCAACTGTCCCAAGCAGTTGGGGGTTCAAGGTCTTGCTCAAGGACACTTAATGTTTTCTTAAGGGACTGGTAGGGATGGAACCACCAATCTTTTGATTACTAGATGACCACCCTACCTCTTGGGCTATACTGCCATTTCTGCCCATCCAGACATCTGTCCACTTGTCTTTCTGTCTGTCTATCTATTTTCCCCAAGTTGCCTACTACTGGGTCAGTTGCTTTGATACCCCTCTAGAATGTTGACAGGAAGGAGGAAGCAGTAGCATGCGAGTCCTCCAAGTCATGTGATGACTAGTCCTCGTTATTTTGCACATCCCGGTCTCACGGGGAAAGCACAGTGCTTTGTTGTCGGAAGAGAAAGAAGCAGAGCACATTCTGTTCACTTAACTGCGAGCGCCCACACGACCCAGAGGGGGACACTAGGTGAACCCAGAATACTTTATCCAACCTAAACCCTATAACCCTGTGAGGCTAATAGTGGGGCAATTATACCCCACTAACTATGGCCGGAGGACCATAGTGGGGTATAATTGCGCGGCTGGGATTAGAACACTCAACTGCATGACTCAGAGATGCAATGAAAAGAGGTGCCTTAACCCCCCTACACCACTGGAGGCCCTCTGTCTGTGTCCGTCTGTCCATCCGTCATTGGTAATACATGACAAACTGACCAATCAGGTTTGCTCTTTCAGCTGGAAGCCCATGTTGCCAGTATGTGTTCTCAGTATACATCAGAGATGATTCTACTTAAGGAGACTCGGGGATGGATCAGAGTGTTATGTTTTTATTCTATCAGGCTGTATTACAGATTAAAGTCTAGTATGGGATGTTGTGTGGTACAGGAATCTCTCTGTACAATTAAGCTTTAAACTCTCTGTCTGGTAAAAGCTACCATAAAGGTTACAGGGAGGAGCGAAAACCACATAATCCTGCAAAGTGCGAGGATGCCATAGGAGTGCAGACGAAGCATACTGATACCAATTTCAATGGTGGCAAGATGTAGGGCCTTTTTTGATCCTCATGCAATCCATTGTCACAAAATGGTCATTGTCATGTTCTATAAGAACTTCACGTTGGTTTTTAGTAGTTTCTCCCTTCTGATGGTCATTTAAGAGTCGTTCATAGTATCATTTTGTAATTCTGGCTGTTGTTGTCATTGGTTGATTCCCTTTCCTACTGAGCATGCATTAAGATATTTTCATTGGTTGGTTTTGTCATTTGACACTCCCAGGTCTTGTCAGACATTCTGAGGGAAATGCGTCTTACAGTACACAGGGTAGACTTGCAGGTCCATCTTCCTCTAATCTTTTCCATCTTACGTTGTGCTTTGGAAAGCATTTACTTTGTAAAGAGTATTTGGAGAAAGAGAGAAGTCAAAATCTTTAAACTTTACTTCAGTCTCTGTCTTTTGCTCTGAAGCATGTTATCTATTTTTCAGTTTTGTTGCGTAGAGGGAACTAACCAACTGCACCAGTAATTTCCCAGTTGGGATATCAAATATCCATCCATCTATCCAAGCTCCACCTGAGTGATGGGATATCAAGTGCCTTGCTTTAGGGGCTACACAGTTATGGTTGGTGATTGGGAAGCAATACCCATGAACTCTCCTTGCTTAAATTTTCAAACCAGTTCCTTTCTGGCTTCAAGGCAGTTTCCTCTGCTTTATTGCTATCACCATCCCATTATAGATGAAACCAAATGGCCCAGCCATCTTTTTATTCCTGCATTGTGATGGGTATGAGATCACATTAGCTGCTGTCGTTGATAATCCTGTGGATCTCTGCCCAAGCTGTCTGTTTTCACTTTCAGCAGTAGACATGGCTTTGCTTATATCATTCTTCGGAGATGGTGTACCACAGGGTTAAAGTTGCAGACGACTGTATCATTTACTGGTGTGGTGAGTGTGATTTGCATAATTCACCTTTTTGTTAAGCATATTGTGTATTACTTCCGGGTTGATGGTCCCTTTAAAATGCCTTGTTTTTGTGATGAGTCAGAGCCCCAATGCTTGCTGGGTTGGGGTCAGGGTGCCATCTTGGGTTTCATTTAATTTTCTTCAAACGATAAACTAGCCACGCATTTGTGTGCTCAATTGTAGGAATCAACTTTGTGTGTTTCAACGCGATTTCCACACCTGGAGGATTTATGATTTTTGCTTACTCCCTCACCTGACACTTGTGCACAGAGGCAGCCGTCAAGAACAGTTGAATTCTAACTGATAGTAGATGTGTAGCCCATGGACAATGCTCAAAATGTGTTGGTGGATTTTGATGTCTGGAAAACATGCTACATCCCTTTATGTTTAGTTTCATGTTGTGCAATGTCATTTAACCATCAGGTAGATGAAAAAAGTATTTACAATTTAATGTCACTGTCATTTGCCCCAAGAGATCACTCCCACAGAAATTGCCAACCTGCTCATAACCACTTGCTAACAGAGGTGACGGAACAGGACAAGGAAGGCAAATAAATACACAGGTCCCGGAGCTGGAAGCCAACCCCATAGGGCTGCCGATTACATTATACTACACTAATGATAAATGTGTAGGAACCCCCTTGATCTCTCTGTGAGCTCCCTTAGTGGGGTCCCATCCATTTAGCTTGCATGCTGGTGATGTTTTTTCATGGAAGAGTGGTAATTATGAGGAATGAGGCATAGGAAAGGTGCAGCATTGCTGAGTGGTTAAGGCGATTGTCTAGTAATCAGAGATTAGTGGTTCGATCCCTAACTGCTCTCCCAGCACCACATGGTGGCTGCTCACTGCTCCTTGACAGTAGGATGGGTTAAATGCTGAGAATTGCCAATTTGTTCTTGTGGGACTAAAAAAGTAATAATGATAATAATAATAATAATAATAACAATAATATAAAAATGATGATGGGGTGGCATAGCTTAGTGGGTAGAGCACTTGTCTGGCTATCGGAGGGTTGTAGGTTTGATTCCCCCCTCCCAGCTTCAAAGAAAGAAAAGAAGAAAGAAAGGATTCCCTTATCAGTCCCGCAAGGGGAAATTTGGATTTCTCTGTATTTTTGACCCAACCTATTGTATAGGAGCAGTGAGCTGCCACCGTGTGGCGCTCGCGGAGCAGTTAGGGGTTAAGTGTCTTGCTCAAGGACACTTCGACATGCTATATGCAGGACTGGGGATCGATCCTGCAACCTTCCGATTGCCAGACGACCGCTCTACCCACTGAGCTATGGCGCCCCCATGAAGCGTATTGATGTGGCATTGAGCGAGAAACTTACTCTTATAGCTGTGCCCCATGATGGATTGGTAACGTGTCCACGGTGTTTCCCCGCCTTTTTCCCAATGAGTGCTGTGATAGGCTCCAGTTCCTTACGACACAACTTTGGATACGCTGTTGATGATGGATGGATAACAACAACAACAATGATAATAATGATAAGCTTTGAGAGCCCCCAGTCAGAGCTAGTGGCAGGGGAGAGGAAAGCTTGGAGGTCCTGGCTGAGATCTGCTACCTCCGTGACCCGATACCGGATAAGCGGTCGACGATGGATTGATAATAATAATGAGAACATTCCTGTTGGACTCATAAGAGTCCAAAAAAAGCAAGCAAAAGAGCAAAAGGGGAGGGTGTGGGAATCTGTAATGCTGACTGAGTTAAATTTATCCATTTTGGCTAAATGTTAGTTGTACACGTAGAGGAATGGGGGCTTTAAGGAGTTTGTTTCATTTGTGTAACTATGTGATTCCTTGTAGTGCACTTAATATATGCTAAGGATAAGGTTGATGACAAAAAAGATGAATAGGTTCAACAGGATCAGAAGTTTATTTAGAAACGTTTCGTCACTCAAACAGGTGACATCTTCAGTCTGAGCTGACTGCAGCATCCCTACCCTTATTAACAATACAGTGATACCACACAATAATAGGCTGGGTTCATATGCAAGTTGGTCATTTATTCCACATTCCATGGTAATGAGTACTTTTCACGGAGGATTGGGGAATTTTTGCAATCACAGCATTGTGAGATGATGACAGATGTACTCTCAGACCACCACCCCTATTCAAAGACGGACATTCTCTCTTTACATAAATGGCCTCCTTCACCCCCCCCCCCCTTTTATACCAGCGTTCCTCCCTATCAAGGATGTGAACATCATCATCATCTTGAATCAGTGGCCACTAGCCTGTAGATGGGTGTAGACAGCAGAGTCGTGCCGGGGGACCTGATCCTTGGGGTGTACCAACTTTTGATGCAGTGTGTTTTGGAATTTGAAAGTCACTGAGACGCGATGTTTGGAAAATACGTGTCTCAACTGTTCTGAAACTCCCGCCACATATGGAATCACTACTGGTCTGTGTTTGGGCTCCTCCTCTCCCCTCGGTTGGCTGGAGCACAGTTTGGAAGACTTCCTGGCTTTAACAAACACCCAATTGGGATAACCACACTTAACCAGGGCCTGTCTAATGTGAGATACATATGAACCCATCCATTTGTTGTGTGGTATCGCTGTATTATTTACAAGGGTGGAGATGCTTACAGTCAGCTCAGACTGAAGATGTCACCTGTAGGAGTTGGGTAACATTTCTGAATAAACTTCTGATCCAGTTGAACTGATTCACCTTTTTTTTTTAAATTCACTTACCTGGATTATTGTGCATGCATCAAGAGATTAAGTTAACGAGTGAGCTAAGATGGCTTTGTTCATGCCCCTATAGCTAGCATTAGACAATAATGGTTAGGATCAAGGTTATGATGATCTTTACTATCCCGAGGGGCCATTTGCTGCACAGCCAGCAGTAAATACGTAAAACATCAATAATCAACACAAAAATAATTCAGATAAAGATACATAGAACTGCATGTTATTCTAAAGGCCAATGGCAGCAGGGAGAAATGAATTCTTAAATCTATTGGTTCTGCATTTTGGCAGATTATATATGCGACTGGATGGATGCAACCTGAGCTGACTGAATAAGGGCGACTAGGGTCAGTATGAGAACACAGAGGCTCCTTTAAGGCTCTAAGTTTTTACACATGGGAAAGGTCATTTGCATGTGGCCCTGCAGTGTTGCTGCAGATCTTAATGATTCCCTCTAGCCTGATCCTGCTTCTTAAAGTGAGTGACACAAAGCAGCAAATAAGAGGGGTAAGAACAGACTAGGTAAGACAAGAGAAAGACCTCCATCCACCCACCCTCTCTTTCTTCCACCCATCCATCCATCATCAACTGTTCATCCTAAGTTGGGTCAGGGGGTCATGCTGGAACCATTCCCAGTGCCCATAAAATGGGCTGCTCATCCTAACTTGAACTGAGTTATCTTCCAAATCTTCTGCACGTGGCTGCTGGACATTTCCTCCTCCTGAAAAATGTGCATGCCTCTACATGGTGGTAGTCAAAGCTGCAGCAATGATCATGATAAATGACACCTTCTCCTGCCCCCTCCCTGAATTTTCCAGAATAACTTTTTGTTATCTCAGGTGACATACTATAAGGAAGAATAATGTGCTGACTGGCATGCATCCGGCAGACTTCAAGGATGAACACCTATGTTTAAGGGGCTGCAGAGAACACGCAACAAGGCCGAATTGATTCAGAGGGTCGGCAACAGCAAACAGACAAGAATCAGTGATTATTTAGCTTTAGTCCTTGGGTGTGTTTGACGACCCTCAGTGAAGCTGGATGCTACTTTATTCCACTGGCTGCCTCTGTCATTGCTGCCTATATCATATACTTTTGAAATATCTCTCATTGATGAAATGAGTATATGTAAAAAATGACCATATTATCAAGACAACAAACATGGTGTGATATTGTAAATATAGAACTATGTGTGCAAAATCAGATGAGGCCAAAAAGAGGTTAATCTTTATTGATTGATGGCCAAGGAAAAGGGAATTTTACCTAGACACTTTTTAAAGGCAGCTTTTGAAGGATGGTGGGCAACAGAGATCCTTGGTGGGCAAATTAAACCTTTACAGGATGGATAATTCATCTTTTGCAGATACTAAATGAGGAATGTCAGTGGTGGTAAATGAGGTGAACTTCTCATTTTAGCATTCTGCAGCCATACTAGTCAATTCTAGGATAGTACTTATTTTTAATTCTTAAAGTTTTCCACTCTTTTAGGTATTGTGCCGAGGACACAATCTGACAGTCTGAGTGACCTGGTGAAGTGAAATGTTGCCCGAGTTTGTGCCATTCAGCCCGAGCTCTGAGTTTTCACATGGTCTTGTTCTCATTTGAATGTTTTCCTCTGAGTGATCGCTAGACTAGGAAAGAGCTCTATAAGAACAAGTCCATTTACCATTTACTCATTGACGTTCCACATACATACCAAATGTCACATCTGAATGCATGCAGGAGCCAATTCATTTCTTACCAACTCTCCTGGGGATATGTACACTAATCTTCCAAAAGACAAAGACTTCAGGCAGTTTAGCTATCGGATACACTCACTGACAGTTTGCTTATGGATTTCCAACGTGTTCCCTTGAAGAAATTGTGAGTTAGCCCATTCAGTATGGCACGTATTATGAGCTACTCAATAGCTTCTGACTCAGAAATAACGATGGCGCTGACTCCTACGCAAGGGTTTGCCGGGCCTCCTTGTGCACAGAGAATTTTCTATACATACATCTCTCTCTCTCTCTCTCTCTCTCACACCACACACACACACACACACATATATATGTGTGTGTGTGTATGCATGCATATGTTATGCCTATTTCCATGTGAACATTTGATACAAAACCCAGACATGTTTGGACTATAGACGACATCAATCTCTACCTCTATCAGAAAGGCAACAAGTATGAATAAGAATGCAGTGTTACTTCACCTGTTATTCAAAGAGCCCATTTCAATCAAATCCCTTCTCATCCCCCAGTTTTATATTTTCTGTAAATAAAGCAGATAAGATGAAACCGTAGACCTAAGATATTTTTCTTAGATGTGCAGAAGTCAAAGGATAATTGTATTGTGTATTTGCCTTATTTATATGTTCCATCCTTTGTAAGCAGAAGGATATAAATTTGTCATTGAATTGAGAAACTGAAATAAATTACACTGAGTGCCACACTTCACAGCATGCCGCTGAAGGATGAGAGTGCCTGGTGCTGCAAGGCAAAAGCTGAATGATCATAGCAACATTACAGTAAAGACATTAGAGGAGGGTGGCACACAATAGCTCAGTGGTAGTGGGCCTCAGGGACTAACAACCCAGATGTTGCAGGTTCTAACCCACCATGGGGTATAAGGAAAGGCATCTGGCCTTAATACCTCAAGCTCCATCTAAGTCGGTGTGTACCTCCATAACACGGGGACTAATGGTGACACGTAAAATTGACTTCTCCTTAGGAAAGACCTTACAGGAAGCATCAAACCAAGGTGAGTGACGGGAAACCAACTTGGGGCTGCTGTCCAGTGAAACCATGAAGTGTAAAAAATATCCTCTCAGGCCCAATAATCCAGGTAGTCAACAACTAAATTGACTACTTTCATGCAGTGTGAACCATGATTGACTGCTTATGACTTTGGTGCTGTAACATGTGTACTTATGGGTATCCAAGCAAACGTTACTACAACAACATTAACATTTAATAGGGACCCAAGGATGCTGTACACAGTATTACAGCTAAATGACTTACTTTATATGATAGATGACTAATATGCCGTCATGTGTTTGCTGGTGTTTGTTCCAAATTAAACAAACAACATGTGAGAATAAGTTGATACCTTCACTTTGTGTGGGGGCTTCACTTCAAACCTTGTACCTCTCTTCCTAATGAATTAGCACCATCTCCATGCAGCCCAAGTCAGCCCATGTCCTCGGGGAGCTATCTTCCCTGGTTTGCTGGAAAGCGAGCTGTAGAGGGGAACACAAGTGTAAAGATAAATAGATGAGCAGTGTTGCAAATTCATTAAATGATTCTGCTAGTCATCTCCATGTTTCAAAAGGGCATTGACACTATAGGATATGGCACCATTTCTTTATGCTGCTGTTTAAACATTTATAGGGTGAGATTTTTCCCTCTGTCTAGGCTGTACCTGACTGCGTGGTTGTAGTGCAGTTTTTATGGACTGATTTCCATCCAGTTCCTTCCCCATCTAGTTTGTTGTTGCAGCTATATTCAGCTCTCTAATACGGCATGTCGGGCCATGTAGTTACTCCTCCTTTGAAGCCCATTCCTCTTCTATAACCATTAAAGAGTGAGTAAGTACTCCTTTTTCTCCAGTCACTGTCTGCTCACACTTATAAAAGGAAGAGGAAAGCCTCTTTATTTGGTCTTTCTATTCCAACAATGAAATGTGTTCTCTGCATTGAAACCGTGCTATTGTATAGGCAGGTGCAGCACCCATGGAGCAGTTAAGGTTTCAGTGTCTTGCTCAAAGACACTTCAACATACTTTCTGAAGTGGCCAGGAATCAAATCAGTGACCTGATTACTAGATGACCCACTCTAACTCGTGACCCATGCTGGGGTTATAAAGCAGGAGTGTCCAACACTCTGGCAAAGGTGGCTCGCGACACCTTTCCAAGTAGCTCCTCGAAAGGTGAATGAATCTATCATAAATTTGAAAACTCGACGAGTCGTATTTGTTTGGTCGCTTGTAAACCTGCTTACATTATATCCAATTAAATTCCCAGGTTTCCCGCCCCCTCCCTACACATAGTGATTATTTGCCAATTAGTTGTCAATCAAACAGTTGCGCTGCTGTCAAGTTTCATGAGTCAGTGGTGATGTAAGAGGGATAGCAGCCATGACCGTGGCAGCCGGCCATAACAATAAGAAGCTAAAAACATATTTTTTTCACAAAGAGTGGGAAACAGGATTTTGTC
This sequence comes from Regalecus glesne, assembly GCA_900302585.1. NCBI lineage: Eukaryota > Metazoa > Chordata > Actinopteri > Lampriformes > Regalecidae > Regalecus > Regalecus glesne. The sequence goes on from OMLC01055500.1 coordinate 10,171, forward strand.
TCACAAATGTGTGTGTGTGTGTGTGTGTGTGTGTGTGTGTGTGTGATCTGCGGAACAAGCGTGTCAGTCATTAAAAGATGTAACGTGGATCACCGTCTCGCCAAAGTCCACAGCAATTTTTCACGGTGCTTTCCTGCAGGTAGCAGTCTACAAAAAGAGAAGGTAAAGGAGCTGAAACTACACTTCAAAGACAACAGTCTCTGTTCACAAGACCAATGGAGAAGGCCAATGCAGCAACGGAGGCTTCGTTTAAAGTGGCGTACACCCTTCGCTGATGGTGGGATTGTAAGGGAGGCTGACTGAAACGTTATTCAGGGACCATAAAAGTAAGACAGAAATGTTTAGTCTGCTATCACGATGAATAACTTGGTGCTACTTCTGTGACGAGGAGAGTGTCTGCGCTGTATGTGGATGCGATAAAACAGCTGGACTCGGACATGAACAGGTGCAAATGGTTTTCAATGCAGGATGATGAGTCTGGTTATACAGCCCAGCTAGCGGTTTTTATTCAGATGGTGTTTGAAGACTTGTTCACCAAAGAGGAGTTTTTGACTTTACTTCTACTGAAAATAAATGTTCAAAACACGAGTAGATCTCGGCCATTTTCATTTTGTTAAAGTTATCTCTCAGAGGAAAACAGGCTAGAGAGCCCTGATATTAAGGTTTGTAGATGTGGAGGACAGTGATTTGTAGGGGTGGATGTGGGCTAGACTGAAGGTAGTAGTGTGGGAGTAGAGCATCGCGTTGCAGCTTCTGTCAAGTCTATCCACAGAGTTTAATCGGGTAAAGTTGGCATGTTGCCTTTCTACTTATCTCAAACTGTATTGGTCTAAATGCTGGGCCTTTTTGGGTTACCTCTGTCGCACTGAGCTCAATGTTTTTCATGCCAATTGTATAGGAGCAGTGAGCCGCCAACATATGGCACCCGGGGAGCAGTTAGGTGTTAACGGTCTTGCTCAAGGACACCTCGACATGCTGTATGCAGGACCGGGGATCGATCCTGCAATTTTCCGATTGCCAGACGACAGCTCTACCCACTGAGCTATGCCGCCCCAAGACAAAATCTGATATGAAATCTTACATCAAACTACATCCACACGATTGCAAATCCACAAAATGCAACCTGAAATCTTGCATCGTATTGTAGCCGGAAAATGCCATGTGAAATTTACATCATAGTCAAAATAGTTGCATCGGGTCATAACAGAATGAAAAGAAGCACATCTTTAAGGCTCAATTATTCAGGTAGCCAACAAAGCCAAAATAATTCCATCAGGTATTCTGGATATGTGTTTTTCTTTTCATTCATTTGGGCATTGTTTTGTCCCACTATATGTGAGCATCCTAATTGAAATATCTGTTCCTTTAAAATTGACCTTGGTTGGTCATATACTGGACAAAGAGCTGAGGATGACATTCAGATGAATGTTGAAACGTACTCCTGTTTTGTTTTAAACATATATCCAGACAACCTGATGCAACTATTTTGACTTTGTTGACTACTGATTATTCAGCCTGAAAATATGTGTTTCTACCCATTATAGTGTAGCCAGGTAATGTAACGAGGAATATCACATCATACTATAGCCACAATATTGTATAGCAAATGCAACACAACAACAACAACAAACAGGATTTGTATTCCGGCCGTTTTCCCCGCTAGCGGGGGTTGACCGGTCCATGGATTCGTCTCCTCCAAGTCTCTCTATCGTATAGCAAATGCAACATGAAATCCTACATC
>OMLC01055505.1:0-26189 GCA_900302585.1 Regalecus glesne
CCAACATTGGCCATTGAAGCGTTCCTGATTCTGATTCTGGCTCTGGAACGGGAATGCGTGGGAAACTGTATTGTGTTGCATAAGCTGCTGCATTCATGCAGCCTGGCCCGTTCTTGGCCCGTGTCCCTGCTCCAACGGTTCAGGCTCCTGGGCTGGAATGTAAAATAGCTGAGCAGTGCAGGCTCCATGGGACCAGATGGCCTGGTCCTAACCCGGTGCTGGCATGCCATATACGACAATAGAGCGAGGCTACCGACGCACCGTGCGGTCCTACAGCGGAGAGCGGAAAGAGGAAGTCCCCCTCATACACCTGACTGCTTTGAATCTCCTCAGCTCTCTTTTGCTTTGTCATCACTGACAGTTGTCCATTCCACCACAGGTACGGTCTCCAGCCCCGGTTTAGTGAGGGACCCTTTGATGCCCCTGCACAACCATCTTGCCCTGTTGAAGGTCGATGAGCAAGGTATTGGATTCCTACTTGGTCCAAGGCTTCAGGGATGGAGGATGGTTAGGATTAACCTAGGTAAGGACCAGTCTCTTACAGAATCATTCACATGTTTCACACTTGGATTTCTTGGTTACCCAGGGGCCAAAACCATCCATTGGCCCTCACTGGGCTGAGCTGGAGACATCCTCTGAAACCAGGCTTCAACTTTTAGCCTGTTCTCATAGTTTGCCCACAAATCAGGTGGTCACATTGTGTAATACGCTGTAGCTCAGGAGGTAGGGCAGTCATCTAGTAATCAGAGATTGGTGGTTCAATCCCCGGCCCCTGCATACAGCATGTCGAGGGGCCCTTGAGCAAGACACCGAACCCCTAACGGCTCCCTGAGCGCCACACAGCAGCTCCGCTCACTGCTCCCACAGAATAAGATGGGCTAGATATAGAGAAAACATCTCCACAGGCCTGGGTCATGTGGCGATAAAACATTCTATTCTATTCATGCTAACCCTTGTAGTCTCCAAGCTTATGTGGTCATCTTTTGCATCAAGGCAGCTGCAAGAAGATGTCTCAAGACAGGAACTGACATTGTGACTTTGTGTTTGGACATTTCTGTTTTCCTCGTCTACATTTGGTCACCTCTTTGAGCGCACCATCCTTATCTGGCACAATGTCTACCCATAGTCACTGCAGCAGTTCAGGATCGATCACCCAAACCCAGACTGGATGTATCCCCATGCACATCCCCATGCGCCCTTTTTAAAACGGCGTAAATCAAGTTAGTGCAATGCATTTGTTCCCTTATATATTCGGCATGGAGGAAAAAAAACTACCCAAACCAAACGTACTATAATAATAATAATAAAAATAATGACAATAACAGTTATTCTTATTGTTGTCATCAGAACTGTAATTAGACTCACATACATGCATACATGGTGTATGTTTCTTATACGTTTGGACTCAGTCCATTTGTGTTGGTGATGAAGTAAAGGAACCAGAGGCAACGCTGTCAGGAAACCTCGGATATAAGAAGACGGACGCCACGATACTTGCTGCTTTCACTTCACATCTGAATGACAGCTGTAACCACAGTTTTGCTTTTGTTGCTTTTAAATATCTACATTTGGTCAGAGGATGAAAGTGGGAAGCAACAGGAAACATTGCTCTCTCTCTCTCATTTCCTCATCTCATAATGAAGTGGACCATCCTCTCACATGGCTCTGGTGTTGTCATGGACCAGACGATATGCTGGAGCCTATCCCAGTGCTCATTGGGCAAAAGGTGTGGAAACACCCTGGACAGGCCGTCATTCCATCACAGGGCTTAAGCTGTTAGGGGTTCAATGTCTTGATCAAGGACACCTTGACATGCTTTCTGCCGGGGCCGGGGATCAAACCACCAATTCTGGGATCACTCGATGACCTCCCTACCACCTTGGCCTTGTCTTCTGCCCCATCACTGTGAGACTCCACAGGTTGATTCCCGACCCGACACCGGGTAAGCGGTTGACGATAGATGGATGGAAGTCCAGCAAACCAACAAGTCCCTGGGTGTCTAATCAGATTTTCTAGATTCCTTGTTCATCCAAGTCTCCTGAGCCTGATGACCAATCAAAGAGGGGGAAGATATCTCTTCCTCTATGGGCAGCTGCACTGAAACTCCTCCCCATCTGCTGTTGCTCCCAAATCAGTGTTTTGGCTGACCTGCGCTCGCCTCCTGCTGCCCAATGCACCAAGCTGGACCTGTTCCATGGCTGAATCTATGATATCCCAGCGTGACCTGGGCACTGCTCCATTCAGCGCCAGGCTGTTGTTCCCACGGTTACCATAGCAGTAAAGTAGACGGAGCTGAGAGGACACGCTGCCTCCACACAATGAGGATGGAGCGCTCTCGTCACCTCCTTCACGTCGCATGTTAACTTGCCATGCTTTTCTGCAGAACAGGGCTTCCTCAGGGGGGATCACGGCGGCCGTCCTTGGAGCATCCCTGTCATCCATCTTTACACATAGAAGAGGCAAAGCTGGAGTCTCTGCATGTTCAGTGTTGATGCAGCGCTGGAGAGACGGTGAGTTATCTCTCCCATCCTTCACGTAAACACTGGTTCTCTCAGCATGAGTTAAGGGAAAGACTAGTCCATAGAGTTTTCCTCTCAGATCGGGCCTGGCGGTCAGTGTGTCCGGTGACCAGCCACACGAGCCAGGCTGGTGGAATGTGTCATCTGCTTTTAACCCATCCTGTTGCATAGCAGCAGGGTCATTCAGCTCCACGGCTGTTCCTGTGGTATGTCGATGGCTCTGTGTCAAGACTCACAGCCTCCACCAGGTGAGGAGCTTCACGTTCAGAGCCAAGGTTTTCAGCTTTAAAAAAAACACTTTATTGAGTTTTGGAAAGAGACAGCACAGCTCAGGAGGAGGTTCGATCCCCGGCTCCTGCAGAAAGCGTGTCGAGGTGTCTTCGAGCAGGACCCTGAACCCCTGACCGCTCTAGCCCGGTGATGGACAGGTACCGGTCCAGGGCGTTTCCTCAACTTTCTCCAAGTGAGGACTCCGCAACCCAACTCCAGATAACCAGCTGACTTTTCCCCACAAGATATGGCTCTCGGAAGTCAAAGTGATGGACACATTGATTGTTTTCCTTTTCTCCTACATGCAGGCAAGCCATCAGATGTTGGGAGGGACTGCGGTCAAGCGGCGGCTGAGCTGGGGTGCCATCTACCTTTGGGCAGTCGGGATGACGGGGGCTGTGGAAAGACCCTGGCCTTGCCCACGGCCCTGCCAGTGTAACGGAGAGGTGCTGGAGGTGAACTGCTCCGAGTGCCAACTCACCACAGTGCCCGACGGCCTCCCGAAAGATGCCCAACTCTTGAACCTGAGCCATAACAACATCAAGACACTGGTGCAACAGCAGTTCAAGACTCTGACCCAGCTGTGGGACTTGGATCTAAGTGACAACAGGCTGGTCATGATTGAAGCAGAAGCCTTCCTGGGCCTGCGAGGCCTACTGACCCTGCGTCTTCCCCGTAACCACCTGAAGTTCATTCCGGTGGGAGCGTTCGCTGGCTTGCCAAATCTGCAGCTGCTGGACATAAGTGAGAATGAGATCCTGGTCTTCCTGGATTTCACGTTCCAGGACTTGCGGTCTCTTCAGCGCATGGAGGCGGGGGGAAATGACCTCGTGTTCATTTCCCATCACGCCTTCTCAGGCTTAACCAGTCTTCAGGGTTTGCATCTAGACAGATGCAATCTGACCGCCGTGCCGACCGAGGCCCTCACACAGCTCAGCGGGCTGATAAGTCTTCGCTTTCACCACCTCGGCCTCACCACACTGCCGAACAACTCGTTCCGTCATCTGGGACGCCTCAAGAAACTGGTCGTCTCCTACTCTCCTCAGCTGGAGGCCCTGGCAGCAAACAGCCTCTTCGGACTCAATCTCACATCCCTGACCATCAGCAACTGTAACCTCAGCGCCGTGCCCTACGCCGCGCTGCATCACCTCGTGTATCTCATACATCTTGATCTGTCCTTTAATCCCATTACCTGCATCCTAGGGGACCGCCTCGGGGACCTGCTGAGGCTCCGGGAGTTTCATCTGGTGATGGGAAGACTCTTGCGCGTTGACCCCGGAGCGTTTCACGGTTTGACACACTTGAACCTGCTGAACGCCTCAGGGAACCTGCTGACCACACTCGAGGAAGGAGCTTTTCCCTCAGTGAGCAGCCTGGAAGTCCTGAGGCTTGACAGCAACCCGCTAGCATGCGACTGTCGTCTGCTGTGGGTGGCGCGCAGGCGCCTTTATCTTGACTTTGACGGACATCCGCCAACCTGTACTACCTCAGTCCAACCGCGAGGCTGGAATGTTCTAGACTTTTCCGATGCTGAGGTCTCGGGCCTGTTCACCTGTCGCCAGGCTCGAATTTTGAACCACAAACCTCAGGAGGTGAGGGTGGATGAAGGACGCACCGCGTTGTTTCATTGCAATGCGGATGGAGACCCAGCGCCCTCGATCAGCTGGCTGAACCCAAACTATGTAGACGTGTCGACCACTGGCAGGGTACGAGTTCTCCCCAACAGCTCACTGGAGGTTCGCTATGCACAGGTTCAGGACAGCGGTACGTATCTTTGTGTGGCATCAAACGCAGCAGGGAATGACAGCATCCCTGTCAGCCTCCGTGTCCGTGGGCTCCCAGCATCTACACGGAACCGTTTTCACCTGGAAAGCTGGTTCCCCTTCCCCTCCGGCTCCCCCGCTGAAAACGGGACTCAGCAGTTGCCGTTCGACGTCAAAACTCTCTTAATCGCAGTGACCATTGGGTTTCTATCGTTCTCCAGCTCCGTGACCATATGCTTCATATTCATGTTCATCTGGAGCAGGAGCAGAGGGAAGTTAAAGCACACGGCCACTATTGCCTACGTGCCTCGAAGTGCCACGAAGAATCAGGATGGAGGCACCGGCAAGCACATGGAACCAGGCAGGCTCACCATGAAGCTAATATGAGCCTTTAACAGGCTTCTGACATGCAGCTGACATGCTTGTGTGCAATGCTTCCCTCGTTTTGCTGCAGCCTGTATGCATGCCAGGCTGCACTTCTTGTGACTGGACAGCAGCCTTGACTGCTCATAGGTAGAAGTGGTTTCCATCGCAGTGCTCGGGGCAGTGAAAGACAAATCCACGCCAGGTGTCTACGAGTGACATAAAGGATAAAACAGCATCTTATTAAGGGAGCAAAGTTGCAGATTTCAGCTCGAGTCATCACCTTTCCACCTCTTCACACATATCTGAATGAAAGCTACATGAAATAACCAGCTGCTTAAGAAAATGTACCTCCTTCACGGTGACTAGTTCGCATGCTGCAGTACAGTTGATGTAAAGACTGGACAGATTCCTGCGTACTCCGGTAGATAATAAAGACACTTAAGATTCAAGAACTTTATTGTCATTGGTCAAGAACAGCCAAAGTGCAATTGTGTCGGCCTCAAATGGTGCATACAGAGAATAAAGAGACAGAGAAGAGAAGGAATATAAAATAACCCCTTGAACAAGGAGAAAAATAGAAAGAAACCTCAGGGAGAGCAACAGCGGAGGATCTCTCTCCCAAGACAGACAGTGGGGCAATGGCTGATGTGGACACAGAATAAGACACAATTAATAGCATACAACATGAGCAGGATGACAGTTCTAATTGAGTTATAAAAGGTAAAACAGTAATAATAATAATGATAACCTCCTTCATAATGAAGGTACTAATCAAATCCTCAGGATAGACTATCTGTAGATACCCATGGGGATGTTTAATATGGAGGTCATTGTATTAAAAACTACAAGCATGCAAATGTAAAGTGTATGAGTTATATCACATAGCTGGGAATCTCACTCAAGGGCAGTGTCCCACTGATACAGACGCTGTTAATCAGCTACAGAGGTTGTTAATAACTGAAATATGAGTGGGGGGACAGATCCAATATGGAGCTACACCCAGGTGAGCACTAAGAAGACCTTTAGATAACAAGACTAACAGCTGCAGATCACTAAACATGAAGATGTGATATGTCAACTATCTGTGTCTCTATATAATAACGCCAGTGAATTATTCACAGGCGTTTTTTAAACACAGTGCAAAATAACAATTACACTCCAGGTATTGAAACAAATACCATGATACACTGCCTCTAACAGATTTGTAATTCGCTCTTCATTGTCGCATGATTTTAACGTCATCATTCAGTCACATCCCCGGATCAGCAGATACTGCCCCCGGTGCTCAAGACGTGGTACTGCGTCATTACGTCCCTTCTTATTGCAGTCCATGGCAGTGGCCCGGTCTCTGTGGGCTTTGGTGTCTTGTGGAGGTGGCTGCAGCCTGCAACACATTCGTCCCCTTTTCCTCACTGGAGTCGTGAAAGAGAACTTGAGAGAAAAGACAAAAATGTCTTCCGTCAACAGGAAAATCATAAACACTGCTTCAGCCCCTGCTGCCATTGGACCATACAGGTGAGAAAATGTTATTTTTGTCGAAGTTACGTTATCAAAAATGGCTTTATTCAAAATTGGCTTTATTGGCATGACGTAACAGTTTACATACACCCGTAGAAACTCCTGAAATCAACCCGGACTCTTAACCACGTTACACCGCAACGACGATATGAAAGTTGACCACTTTTACACTGGTGAATTATTGAGCGAAACGTATGCAACTTTATCTGCAAGTGTATTTTAACACTGAGGAGAAGATGGAAATATATTACCACATTCCGTTCTCTGACATGGCTGCCTCGCTAAAAACACACACAGCGCCGTGTGCGTTTGTTGTAACTGGGTTTAAACATGCTCACACGCTGATGAGCTCCTTCTAAAGCGACATGTGGGAATCGGGACATGCCTAGTTCTACAGGCTTGACTGTACACATACATCCGGATTTGACGTTATTGGTTGCAGTCTGACATTTCAATAAATGGATCCGAGTCGTAAACCAAATAGATGTAATCGGGGGCGGGTCGTGGTATAAAAATTAACCTCAGATAGTTGCACCCCTGTAAAACTTTCCGTGTCCTCCGGAGTGTTCATACAGAGACACACATAGTTGACATATAGAAGCAAGATGGCAGCAATTCGAAGAAAAATCCCATATACGCCAAAAGCCCCCATCAGACAGGGAATCTACAGGTGAGTGTATGAATGATCCAGTGGAGATTTGTAAGACTTGTGAGAGATATATAGATAGCTTATACTTTATTTTGGTTTCCAGAAAGAATGTGATTTTATTCGGTCTAGTGCCCGATAAAAGGTCTTTATTGACCTGAGTCAGAACTCCTCCCGACTGAGAAAAGTAAGAAATAGTTCATTTACTGATCGTTGTTTATTCTGTGCAGGACATGCGTTGATGTAGTTGCACATGCGCAGACGCCGGCTCAAATGAAGGGCGTTACCTCTCCGACCAATTAGCTGCTAGTAGGTGGGATTACACGGATGGCACGAACATTTAGTGAGGGACAGATAGTAAACTAGTTCAATGTCCAAACTCCAGAAGCCTATGTGGTGATAACTCAGATAGCAAGTGAAGGCTTCCATTTAATCATATCCTGCCAACAGGTTGAGGGACAAGAAAAGGCAACTTTCTGCGTACATACCAATAGATGTTATCTTATTTTTCTATCCATCCATCTATTTTCAGCCACTTATCTGTAATCGGGTCACAGAGTCATAGTGGAGCTCATTGGGTGAAAGATAGGAAACTCCCTGGACAAGTCACCATTCCATCGCAGGCCTTAAGCAGTCAGGGTTTCAGTGTTTTTCTCGAGGACACTTTGACACACTTTCCTCCGTGAGATTGTTCCTGAAATGTGATTCCTCCTGCACCAGCATTTCTCATCTCCAACTCCTCACACTTCTAAATAGGTTTCATTCCTGGCGGGTGTAGATACAACATTTGCCTGGTATGCCACAAACTCTGAGATTATGTGGATACCTTGTAGGATACAAAACCGGCATGGTCACAGAAATTACAGAAACAAGCCACCATGCTTCAAAACAGCAGGGCTCGTACAGGTGTTGCCGCTGTACACTGATCATTTATGGTGTTTGGACATGGGCCTCCATGTGTATCTTCTTTCTCTTACCCAGTCAGGCAGTGGTGGTGGATAGGACCATGTATATCTCTGGCCAGCTGGGGATGGACACTGCGTCTGGTCAGCTCGTTCCTGGAGGGGTGCAGGCTCAGACTAAACAGGTGAAACTCAACACTTGTCATCTGTTTAACTGCCCCTCAGTGCTGAAACTGGCCCGTAGTAGATGAAATGTATCATCAACCTCATTCCCCCTGACGGGCAGTCTAGTCCCCATTCTTCACTTTGACTTTTTGGAGCCATTGTGGGAAAAATTATTTCTTTGCAATTAATGACCCCCAAGATAAATAAGAAGCAGGATTTGTGCACTGCATTGAAATTGATTATTTGTCAAGTGTACACAATGAATGGAAACAATGATGACTAAAGCTCTAAAGGAGCCTAAATTATGACTATTTTAGAAGACGGGGATACAGTTATGTCAGTGTGCTAGAACAGGCTTTACATAAGATATCTCCTTATATAGATGACTTATAATAGATCAGCCTCAAGTCAGACTTAACTGTCCAAACAGTTTAAAATCCCTTCCTAAAGTACTACTTCCAATATCCTTAACGTGCACAAATTGCGTTCTGTATCACTAAACAGACTAATTTATGGGTCAAATGTTAGCTGTGAAATACGTCAGACCACAGAAGCTCATTGAGCTGAATAATGAATCAGAGAAATGCGGAAAATTTCGTAAACTCAAATTCCATCTTTTATTTATGCTCATTTAATGTAATAACCCAAATCCTCAGACATAGTTGCTATATATGTACAAGTTCTGTGTGTGCAGCCGACTGATGGAGTGTGTTCTGATCCTTCTCCCTCAGGCACTCATTAACATGGGGGAGATCCTGAAAGCTGCTGGTTCTGACTATGGCAATGGTGAGAGCTTAGTAACCAGCATTACTTCATGACTTCAGCTGTTCTTCATGCGTCTCCAATAAAACCCCTTACACAGCAGATTTTTGCACATGTCCATTTCAGTGGTGAAGACTACCGTGCTGCTGGCAGACATCAATGACTTCAACAGCGTCAATGAAATCTACAAGACATGTAAGTAGACGTTGTTAGTTCCATACACTGAGGGTCACGTTAGAGTTCAATACTGGGTTTAAGATGGGTGGCATAGCTCAGGAGGTAGGGCTAAGTGTTTACTGGGAATACAAATTTGACATGTTTTGAAATAGAGGATGTGCCTTTAATATGGCTCCCTGACTGAAGTCAAAGTAGGGAACTGATGTTCCAAATGTATCCACATGATGGCGCACTTTCCCCATAGAATAAAACTGAGCACATTGAGAGGTCCCCCATTCAACAGTCCATTCATACACATTTGTTCTTACACACCTATGGAAATTGTTAACCGTCAAGATGGTCTGACCTTCAGAAGCCAAGCCTGATGTCTATTAGTAATCCCCCCCCATAACATCTACTGTCCATCTCTTGCAATGAGCCATCACGCAGGCTTGCAAAGATGTCCGCGTTAGCCAAACCACCAGATGAGTAGTTAAGGGTCTGATAGACATGTTCTGTGTTGAACATGGACTCATATTGCTACCAGGAACAGCTCAGTAGAAACGCTTTGGTAGGGTCATGAGTGACCCCCTCTGATTTTCTCCTCTGGAACCTGAAAGGCAACTGCATGCCACTTGGCCTGCAGCTTACCTGGCTCCTCACTCACTACAGCAGTGCAGGCCTATGAGGTTGGCTAGTTGGGGACATTTCCTCTTTGGTCACAGTCCATGAGTGTAATGGAAGCCACAGTGCCCATTGATTTGTAAGTGGAAACCACCACATGCATCCATGTAACACAATCTTTTCAGGCCAAACCCGCTAACCCGGATGTGTGGCACGGCTGCAGGAATGAGCCATCACCAGTCTCCCTCCATAAACTGCCCCCACTGCAGGCAGGGAACTTTCCATGACCCTGGTCAAGGGGACGAGAGGGGATATGCTTTACGCCGTATGCTTCAAAGTCACGTGAGATGTGAAACCAATATCAGTCATCAGCTAAATGCTTGTAAATGTTGACTGTAGCTGTTCAGCTGGTTTGGTCTGTTGGTCAATTCTGCAGAGTACAGTCGTCATGACAATGAGGCTGTTTTTCATCTCATCGGCAGCCGCTTCTCTGAAGTCGGGTTGCAGAGAAACACCCTGGACAAGTCACCAGTCCATCCCAGGGCAGGCATGGGGGAAAACGGGCCAGATGCCCTTCCCAATGCTTCATGGTGGGTTTGAACCCACAACCTCTGGCTGGTATAAAAGTATCATTGCTGATGTTGGAAAGTTACTTGTTTTTTGAGTCTCTTTCCAGAATGAAGAGATCCACCTTTTGCCATTTGGGCTTTAGACCATTTCTCCTCACAATGGCCTCTCTCCCAAGAGCTGACAGATTTGTGCATCATCTAGAGAGAAACTTCGACTTTTAAATGTTACTCTCCTGTGTTGTGTTCCCTCAATAGCAGCAGACAGCTGGTTTATTCTGCTGAGCTTATGCCCAGATCTCTGCTCTGTACCAAAGTGTGGCTCGTCTCAGACCAAAGTGCCAAAGAGGGAAATGTCATCTGAGCCAAGATTGAAGGTTTCAGCTTCGGGGCTGGTACTCCTATGAGAATATGGAGGTCATATTGGTGTTAAGCCTCATTAATTAAAACAGGAATTCCTCCATTCTGTGAATGAAACTGACCCATAATGGGCATCCACTGACACGGGTCCCAGTGACTAGGTTGTCCAGAAAGTCATTCGTGGTCCGTGTTCACAGAAACGTGTCTTTTGTAAATCCCGTGTTGTAACAAAAGCAACCCGAGTTGCTGCAGCTCTCCACGTGGCCATGTCGGCGTATGGCGTTACAGATTGCACCTTTTACCAGTGGACACTACAGAGATGGAAGATTTCCACTGAGGGCCTTTCAACTATGTCTTTATATTAACAATGTGCTGTGCTTTCCTTCTAGTCTTCACCAGCAACTTCCCTGCCAGGGCTGCCTACCAAGTCGCCGCACTCCCAAGAGTAAGCATCCAATAACACAGGCCTCCAACGCCGTGTACATTCATCATATGTCAAGGTTTAAAGTGGTGCAAGCAGGTTAATGTGCACCCACCTGTAGATTTCCATCTAACGGAGGGTGAAACGGTATAAATGCATGTTACTGATTCACTCTTGTGTATCTTTCTAGCTTCTAAATCTCATTCTCCTTCTCTCCAGGGTGGTCTGGTTGAAATCGAGGCCGTCGCCGTGGTCGGTGCCGTCTCGGACTCCTGACATTCGGGCCAGGCCAGGCACAAGTTGTAGTCTCACCATTCCGCCTCTTTACACCACCACCACCACAGGAACCTTCGCTAGATTCCCAGCGTACAGACGGATATTCTACAGTTCACAGTAACTTCCTTGTCTCTTCGCCACATCAGCTGACGGGCTCCAAAGCCCGTCTCCCACTTTCATCTGTTCTATCAGCCAGACGGGCTCACAGAATGTCAGAGTTGTCCCGGAAGTGATTATTTCTGATGTGACTAGGGATAAGCTGAGGTTACCATGTTACCATGACGTAAGCTGTATGTATATCCCATACTCTCTGATGAGCTGGTTCATCCTCAGTTGCATGAGCCAGTGGAACTCTCTAATACTGGTTACTCAACAAGAGCAAGTAAAATACTTTCTTATTTTCATGTGCACCAAATGCATTTTTGCTTACAAACACAAGAAAATATAGTAATTGACCCGATGTGGATTTGTGCTTATTTTTCTCCTCCCTTGCCAAACAATAACCGTGTTGTTATGTTTCCATCCATCCATCAGCAACCCCCTATCTGAAGTCAGGTCAAGAGGTCATGCTGGAGCCTATCCCAGTGCTCATTGGGTGAAAAGCGGGGAAACACCCTGGACAGGTCACCATCCCAACATAGGGCTTGAGCAGTTAGGGGTTCAGTGTCTTGCTCGAGGAGACTTCGACACTTTCTGCAAGGGCCGGGGATCGAACCACCAATTTTCCGATTACTAGATGACCGCTCTTCCTGAGCTATGCTGCCCCTACCACAAGGGTATGTGTCACAATAGTGGTTCATTGTCATTGGCTCTTCACTGCTTGCAGCAAAACCATGACCCCATAGAAAAACATCTAGACTGGGTGGGTGGATTGAAGCTTTATTGTGGGAAATACCTCTCAAAAAAACATAAGTACAAACTAGAATTTCGGCTCAGATGATGAGGAATGGAGGAAATTTCCGTTGCATTCGCTAGCTAGCATCCCTAATGATTATGTCCTCATGGAGTAAGTGCACTGAATCAAGTGGTGCAGAAAGTCTCTATGCATAAAGGGGAGGCACAGGGTGGTGGACTGAAGGACCCTGAGTGAGAGGGGCTCATCACAGGGTCTGCATCTTGGCAACGTCATTCTCAAACACACACTCTGTCATTCTCACACTGACTCATAACACATGTAGACAAGCGAGGGAGGCCACGGTGCAGGATCCCTCCGTTCAGTCATCCGTGTTGGTGTCCCCTCATTGAGCGGAAGCTGCAAAGCACAGAAGTGGAGATGTGACAGTGATTTTGGATGGACATTTGAATAATATGGGAGCTCTGTATGTGTTCTTCGCCGCTCCACTCACCTGGTGACCCCTCTGTCTGGGGCTCGGACAGGGGGGGCACGGCCTCTGCACCTCCTGATCACCGGGAGAAGGAGAAAAATGGAAGAAAATGTCCCCATGTGCATAACAACTATGATGAAATTGGAAAAAGTCAGGGCAGGTTTTGCAGACATGGAGTGAGCCTGTGGGTTGAGGACTTGCTAGATGTCAAGATCCTTTTGAGGATAATGTCAATTAAAAGGCACAAGTTGGACTGACACTGAGCAAAATCCAGATCTGTAAAATCACCAAAGGCAACCTTGTGAATGCTTCCAGATGTAAGACTGCTTTGTCTCATTATCCAGTCACTTTGCATCCATCTGTTCATCCATCCTTCAGCCACTTATCTGAAGTTGGGTCACAGTCAAGTTGGAGTCTATCCCGGTGCTCATTGGGCGAAAGGCCGGGAAACATCCTGGACAGGTCACCAGTCCATCACAGGGGTTGAGCAGTTAGGGGTTCAGTGTCTTGCTCAAGGACACTTTGACATGCTTTCTGAAGGAACCAAGGATTGAACCATCAATCCTCCATCTGCCCTACCTCATGAGCCATGCCGCCCCCTAGTGGCTGAACTAACGAGCTTCACATCACATTCTGTCCAAATGTTCAACACCACCCATCCTGAGAGCCTCGACTCGGATGAGGGAAAACTGAATTAAAGGGCTGATGCTGGTCATCACCAGCCATGTCAGCACCAGCCCATGAGAACAAACTGGTCCAGATCAGGGAGAGCTGCCATGTTCACCCAGCGAACAAGACACTCGATCCCTGTTCTTCACTGGCTGTGAAACGGGCAGGGAGGCTCAGAAGGCCTGATCTCATTGGTTGCCAGTGGAGCCCTGTGTGTGTGCTGGCATGCTCTGGTTTCCCTGTGGACTCAGATTGCACATTAACAACACCGTGTTGACAAAAACAGAATGGGTCTGGGAACCCAGATACACCCTCTGGTAGTCAAAACCAACGGAGCCCAAACCAAGAGCAGAGGAGGACTGGCACTCTCCAGTTCACATGAGGGTCCATGTTCTAGTTTAGTCTAGTCTGACCATTGATAACGGTTCCTTCTTAAATAAGACAAAACAAGCTCACACAGATATGCAGCTGCAGCCATACCAGCTTGACGGCTTTGCATTGGAGCCATGCTAGCTTAGAATGCCACTGACCGTCCTCCATGTTGTTTTTTACACAGTGACTCACCTTGATCCGGAGCCTCGGCTGCTGGCTCCGGGGAGCTCGCTGTGTTTTCAGCAGCGCTGTCTGCTGCTGGCTGCAGCTCCTCCACTGCTGCCGTCTCCTCCGTCGGATGAACCGCCTGGGCCTCCTCTGGTGCAGGTGGAGGGATGGCCGTTAAGGCTTCTTCTGCAGGGGCAGCCTCTGCTGCCACCTCCCCGTCTGCAGCCGTCTGGTCTGGGATGGTGTCACTGTCATCAGCTACTTTGGCGTTCTCATTGGCCGTCCCTGTGAAGGGCCGGTGTTATCACAGCACCATGGCACAGCTTTGACCATCCTGCTATCAGGACAAACCGAAAGCCTCATATTGGTCTGGCCCCCTAATGCCCCCCCCACAGTATGAGGCTCAGTATCTGGCTAGATTAGGACTATAGAATCTGCACTTTCCATGTTGATCTGTCAACACTCAACAATGCTTGAGTTGAATTTAACAGGCACCATTTCCAGACAGCCTCACTGGCAAAACTCAATTATGCCCAATGCAGTAATGTTAACATCCATTGATAAGGACTTTATTTATGCAGCTGGATTAACTCTGTTCAGAATAGCAAATATGGCCCATCCATCCATCCATCCATCCATCCATCCATAACTGCTTATCCAATGTCGGGTCATGGGGTCATCCTGGAGCTTATATCCGTGCTCCTTGGGTGATAAGTGAGGAAACACCCTGGACAGCCCCCCCCCTCCTTTGCAGCACATATCCACATCGAGTATGAGGTTAGCCATCCACATTGACAGGGGCTGCTTCATTATAATCACCACCTCACCGTAATGAATGGTTAACCTTGTGGTTAGCATGCAGAACAATAGCAGCTTTTCTCCTGACACACACTGGATGGGTGGGGTGGCATGTGTTTGGATGGTGACTGACAACCATCACAAACACACCACAGAAAACTTCCGCTAGGCAACAGTAAACACACTTTATGGCTCCACTGTTTAGCCAACAGCAGGTCAGGCTCTGTGCTCTGGCCTTTCCCTTTTACTCCGTCCACCTCGGGCTCATCCATAGATGCAGATTAGGATTGCTCGACTCGCTAAGATTATCATCATCATCATCATCATTATTAGGAGAAAAACTTTTGACAGCTTGATGATGTGGGAGCATTTTAGGTATGAACCTGGATGAGCGTTAATCCCTGGATTAGGTCACCTATCCAGGGATTAGACTCCAGTCTCTGACATGGGGACCAACATGAAGATACCACCGTTCATCCAGATGCTCAGAAACAAAGGGCAGCTTGTGCTCAGGCCTGGATCTCTCCTAGCCCGACGAGCAAAGCAGCTGAATCTCATCAAGTGCTGTTTTGTGTGTTTCCTCCTCTGGTACTTAGCAAATAATGTAATCATTACCCAGGAGAACAGGCTGCAGGCTAAAGAGGCCGTTCAGTACTTCTGCTGACATGAAATCTGAGACTGAGTTAATAGTTATATGGATGACTATAGACATATAGACACACACACACACGCACACACACACACACATTAAGCCCTTTAAAACAAGTTAATTGCCCCAAGACCAGATAGTTTGAATGTACAGGAGCTTTTTGTGTTGGTGAGCATGTGTTTGAAATAAGTAAGGCTGGACAGAGAGCATTATATAGAGCTCTACATGGAGCTCTGCATGGAGCTCTACACCGAGCTGTAAACGAAGCTCCATGTGGAGCTCTGCAGGTAGTTCTATGTGGAGCTCTGCAGGTAGCTCTACATGGAGTTCCCGCTCAGCCGGTTCAGTCCCGAGACTCCTTCAGCGACATCGACGTGAGCATGGACGCCAGCCAAATGCACACCCCAAGACATCCCCACTGCATGGAGCTGCCCCTAGAGACATGTGCTTCTTAGCACCGCTCCTCACCATCTCTGACCCCACTACAGGGAAGGTGGCATGTAGAGCGGCATCTCCATTTCCTTTTGTAACAGTAGCTTGTCACTGAATCCCCCGGTACGCCATGCCGTGTCTCTCAGGGCAGGACGAGGCCAGGAACCAGTGTTAAACACTGACGAGAGACTCTACCATGGCTCATCCCTGTCCTGCTCCAATCTTATTCAGAAGTCAGATGCTGTTCGGTACGTGGCATCGGCCAAATGGGCGACTGGACATTTCTTCTCTGCTAGCTTTATTAGCAATGGCCTGCGCCACATTCGTGTGCTCCTTGCTCTTTTCGTGTTTTTCAAACAAAGGCTGGTGGAAATTCTTTAAGCCTTTACAGAAAACACCTGTTCTGTCTGCTAGATGTGGGTGTGAGCGGCAAATGTTACACCACCTTTCAGTGTGCTCATCGTTAGCTTCAAGCCACTGCACATCTTGGAGCCCATTTTCTGAAAGAAAATCTTATTTTCTTTCTTTGGCTCGAGTTGACGTTTCTTTATAGGTGGTGAAACGCCAAAGAAGCTGATTCATGTCTTGCTTTTTGGACATGTCTGACAGTAGTCGACAAGCTCACAAACAACATGTGTGTTGTGTTATTATATTATTTATTGTTTTATTAATATTATGTATATTGATATGCATATTGTATTATTATTCCATGTAATCAAAAGGATGATACAAAATTAGCCTATGGGGATAACGGGGAACTAGTTGCTTGTTGGCTGTAACTAGCGTAACGTCAGTGCTCATGCTATAATGAATTTAAAAGTGTGATTTGTGATGCGTGGGTATGCTTGGGATCAGTGGGTAGCAGTTATCTTAACGGATGAAAGATTGCAAGTTCAGCCCTGGCACCACAACACAGAGCTAAGCTGACCTGTCCTTGATTTAGGTATTGAACTCCTAAGTGGTTCCCCACCTTTTGCCAAACGGGCCCTGAAATAGGCTCCAGTTCAATTTCTATATACATAAATAATAAATAATCAT
The DNA here is from genome assembly GCA_900302585.1 of Regalecus glesne. Taxonomy (NCBI): domain Eukaryota; kingdom Metazoa; phylum Chordata; class Actinopteri; order Lampriformes; family Regalecidae; genus Regalecus; species Regalecus glesne. The sequence continues at coordinate 16,766 of OMLC01055505.1, forward strand.
CCGGTGTCCACAAGCAGTCTACCTGTGGTGCTGGCTCCGTTGCTCTCCTCCAGCTTTGCGCTCGGCCGGGTCGTGTCCACCGCTGTGGTTTGGGAACTTGTGGAGCATCCCATTCTGTCTTGTGCACATAGAGGAACTTCAGAGAAACGTCAGCGTTGCGGGTCAGTCTGTAGCTGCGGCAGCTGTACCCAAGACGCTGGGAAAAACGGAGAGGACGCCAAACTCCTGGCGAGGCAGCGGCCGTCGAGTTCCACTATTGGTGCCGTGCGTAATTGCGCATCATCGCACTTCACCGGTGTGGATGCGTGTCTGGGTTGCGCATCGGGTCGGTGGCTTTAAGTTCCTTCCTGGACTGATCCTTGAAGCGAGTGGACCACAGACTGTTCCCGGGAGGGGCACAGAACAGAAGGGGCGCTGAGATGTACGCCGTCTGAACGGAAGGGGCGGGGAAAGTGGACGACGCTCTCGTCTGCCTCAGCAACTGCCATGTGCCTTTGAGCCAAGCTGATGTTTGATAATGGAGAGCTTGACGGTGTCGCGGTTTCCCTCTGAGTAAGCGAATTGTGTGCTGTTTATGTGTGACAGGGCTGATCTGGATGGCTCTTCTTGCAGAAAACACCCGAGTAGGTGTTTGAATAGGGCAGTTGGCATTTGTGACAAGGGACCGGGAGAAAATGGATCCCTTCTGTTACACTGCTGACACGGCCTTAGTGTCCACATCTCAGAAATGAAGAGCTGTTTGAAATGGCTGTATGAGGAGATCGCCCATACACCTGGCCCCTTAAGGGGCCTCGGTAGCTCAGTGGTTAGAGGACTTGCTTTACGAACCGATGAGCGAGAGACTGTGGGTTCGAATGTACTGGCAAGTGTCAGTAAAAGACTCCCTTGTAGTGTCCACATCCTAGAATAGGCCGGCGTTAATAACGATGTTCATTCTTTTTTGCATGAACATCCATAGAATTTGACTCTGGTTTCATGGCTCTAAGGTACTTTCCATTGAATGAAAAACACAACAGTCCTCAGATATATACACAATGATTCACAATACAGAGCAATAAAGAAGTAAGATGTAAACTAGTACACTTATATATGTATATTTTATTATTGATTAGTTTTAAAGTGATAACATCCAATGCCCATTAAAGTCTCGTAATAACTTTCCTTCTCGCGATAGCTGCAACGGCTCAGTGACGCCTCACGCAAGTTACCAGATCTATATATAATAATTTGAAGATGGACCACCATTTTTACACGATCCCCGGGAGCGTGGTCATAGAAAGTGGGTTGTACAGATTAGTGAACCTGCGCAGATCCGCATTTCCTGTAGGCACACGAACAGGCGTTTAGTGGCGCAGTGCACCATGGAACTTCCTTTCTCTCCGAGGCCATATTGGCGTTAACTCACTGTAAGACGAGCTCCCAGTTTTTTCATTAAGATTTGTCAGGAATGAATACATTTGACCATATGTCTTCGTGAGGGAGGCTTAATTATACATTTCTCTCTCCATTCTTTTGTTATTCAGGTTGGCCGGATCGGACTAAACTGCCAAAATGGTGGCCGCGAAGAAAACGGTGAGCGGTCCTCCGTCGACACGCTGTGAACAGGCCGGGCCAGGCTACTTCACGTGGAATGTTTGCTACAAGGCCTGCTAGCATGTTAGCTTCACAATTAAGCATATTAACTCATTTTAAATGTAGTAAAATAGCATGCTTTATAATGTGTTGACTCAGTAAGTGAGTGTAGCCGTCACATCTGTAGTTCTTGCCTTCCTACAATGTAGTTGTATTTGTGAGAAGCAAGCTCTTGCTGTTGGTAGTTGGCCCGTGTTGCAACAAATTTGGGCTGGAATTTTCTTGCATTCAAGTAATAAGCTATTATTTTACATTTAGCAAGGATAGTAAATTGTGTCCGTATGCAAATGTTAATCACCTTTCGTCGGGTAGGCCGGTACAGGGTACCTAGTGGCCGAAATCCCAGAAATTCCTTACCTTCCTCGCTTTGCCAATATTTCTACGTCAGTGTAAAAACCAGGCATCGCCTTATTTTTCGTATCACTTGTAATGTGCCGTTGTTTTCAGCTTATCGAATGGTACAGTACATTTTGCACTCGTGTTGTCTCACCGCTTGATTGGTCATGTCATAGGACTAATCGGTCTACACACGCCATGCTGGTACATTAAAGCTGATGATGAAAACCAAAAGGCCATCACTAATTTAGCAATTCCTCTTATGTTCAGAAAAAGTCCATGGAGTCCATCAACTCCCGACTCCAGCTGGTGATGAAGAGTGGGAAGTACGTGCTAGGCTACAAACAGTCCCAGAAAATGATCCGCCAGGGAAAGGCCAAGCTGGTCATCCTGGCTAACAACTGCCCTGCCCTCAGGTACTAGATGTCATGATCGTTTTTTGCAAGGCTACATCTCGTTGCCAGACACAAAGTCTTTTTGTGGGTTGATCCCATAGTTAACAGAGTTCAAATAACTGCTGTGTTAAATGTGCATCACGCATAAGACATATCACAACATCTCTGGAAATCACCCTTGACGGTGAGCGTTATTAGTCTTTACCTCTTGAAGTCATTTATTCATGTTCCTAATGCTATTTGCACCAAAACAGGGTCAAATTTAGAGTATGGACTTGTGTTCATGTTTTCCTATAACACTACAGCATTAAGTGGAAACTTGGGTGGTCATATTTATTCTTTATTGTCCTCACGAGTACATTTGCTGTCACTGTCTTTATACAACTAACACAGCAGAATATAAAACAAGAACAGCACAACACAAGTCGGTTGGTGTGCCTGGGTCATTTAATGTCGTGGTAGCTGAGCACACAAAACTCACCCCAAAGTGGGATTTCTTGCAGAGAGGTTGCATGTATTTTCCACCAGAGGGGATTAAGGGTGAGACATGGGTTGAGGGGGTGGCAGGAATAGTTTGCTATGGTCAGTGCTTTGAATGGTGACAGTGGGGATAAAAGTGGGGTAGAGAAGATATGTTAATCATTTTCAGGAGGTTTCTATTGGTGAGGGTGAGCGTAGTGAAACAGAAGGTGGCAGAGTATAGCCCGATGAGTTCAATAATACTTTAATACAGAACGAGTAGGAGGTGAGTGTTGAATGGGAGAGCATCTATTTGTTCATAGACATTGTGTCAGCCATTGCACTAGAAGTTCATTATGCTATGTTTCTTAATATTTTGTTTGAATATTTCTCCCTCTCCAGGAAATCTGAGATTGAGTACTACGCTATGTTGGCCAAGACTGGTGTCCACCACTACAGTGGCAACAACATTGAGCTTGGCACAGCCTGCGGCAAATACTACAGGGTGTGCACACTGGCCATCATTGATCCCGGTTAGTACCCATCTGTGTTTACCTGACATGGGCAACTCCCTGCCTGTGGCATATGTTTGTCTTCAGCTTTTGTTAAAACACCACTATCCTTTAGATGATTTATCCTTTTTGTTGCATATCCAAGCTGTGCAGCTTTGCTCTCTCAAAGTATGCTCATATCCAGTGCCAGGCGATATCAGTTTTAATTTCTAGTACGGTAGAAATTGTTTATACACCACTATACTGGTGTCATATGAAATATGTGATGGCATGACATCTGGAATGGGTCTAAATGTGCCATTGGGTATTAATCTAAACCATCATGGTCAGACCACTAAATGTTAGTTGCTAATTCACCATTGTCAGGAGACATATTACATATTTATTCACATATGGATTCAAATAATTGTGTACCATGTTTTGCTCAGGGGTAAAATATTCACTTCAGAGGTGCTTTTTTAGACATATACACACTACATACACTTATATACAACATGATGTATTCAGCTACCTGAATGTCATATGGTCCACCTTTTCCAGATTTTATACTGTTATATAGTTCATATGCCGGCACTGCTCTTCTTCATCCTCCTCACTCACTGCTATTTAGAATACTAGTTTGATTCTTTACCACTGCCTAGTAAGAGGTTAGTTTTAGTAATTAAATTCAGTAGGTTGTCTCGTATAATCTGAGGACATAGTCGAGTGGTGTTCCAGTTATATCGTGGTTCCCCACCACCTGCAGCTGAAGCAAGAACGAGTTGGGGCAGGGGTGTTAAGATAGACAAACAGAAAAGCTCACGTCTGCCTACAGGCCAAAGAAAAAGGCCGTCTGATGTATGGAAACCGGGAGGTATAGAGACACGGAGTGCCTGCATTGTTCCTAAGAACAAGGGAACTGTGACTACCAGATATTTTTGTAATTAAATACCTTCGCTTGTAATTCTAAGTTCTGTTTTCACTAGGAAGCAGTTTACACAGTAAATGTGTTATGGGCCAGCATGGCTCAGCAGGAAGAGTAGACTATCTTGTAATTGGAAGGTCACTGGATAGATCCTCTAGAGAGCGTGTCAGAGTGTTGTCGAGCAAAACACTGAACCCCCAGCTAACCCTAATGAGCTAGTTGGTGCGTTACATAGCCACTGTCATTGAATGAATGGGTTAATCTATAGCATGCATTGTGAAGTGCTTTGAGTGGTCACTCGACTAGAAAAAATTAAAAGACAAGTCCATTTACATTCTGCAACTATTTCATGCATCGTGTCTTGATGCATGCTCAACAATCCAGGTATGGAGATTTCATGCATCCCTTTGTATATTGTCTATGTACCCCTGATAGTGGAATGAGCTACTATATAGCGCATTTAAAGGCTTGGGTATAGAGAAAAAAATACAGTGAAACTGCCAGAATCTTGAAATTTAAATTTTCTAGTCATACTGTCCACCAGTTTAAAGTCACCATTTATGAGTATGACATCTATTCAACAAAGTGCAATCTCTGAATTGGTATGAATGTGGTAGTAAGTCGTTAATGTGATTCCTACCTCAAACAGCGGTTCTTTCTGCTCAGTTTAACAGCTTTTGTGCTTGCTCTGCAGTCTATCCGAATTTTTTAAGCGAATTTTTGCGCCTGATGGGTCCTGGTTGGAAAGGTGTCCCATTTCAGGACAAGTGGTTCGCTAGATGAGAGCCAATCAGAGCAATCATTTGATCTTGCTATATTTATTGGCAAGCTCATTCGTGCTCTGCTTTTCCATTTCCCCTCATGTTAGAGACTTTGTTTTTGGGTTAAAAGGCGTCTTTGGCTAATAGTGCTGTGGGAAAACGGCATGGTTTTGGGTGTAGATTTAAAATGTCTATTTGACTGACCCACCTATCTCCTTCCTCCTCCAGGCGATTCTGACATCATCAGGAGCATGCCAGATCAGCAGCAGCCCCCTCAGTAGAGCTGTTCCCCGTTGTTATAAATAAAATTGTTTAAAATGATAATTGTTGCTTCGTCTTTCGTTCATTTCCTTCGTATAAGTGATTTTTACAATCCCAGCATGCAGACGGAAGAGAAACCAGCAGTACCAAGGTGGATCACTGAGAACCTGTTCGTAACGACTGCTCCCATTGGTGTGACTGATGCTAGCTGAGGGCAGTGCATGGTAAAATCCTTGCACCCCTAGAGTCAAGAACACTTCTAACAGCTGAGTTAGAAGTCTAGGCTTTAAGGTCAGCATTCATCTCCCATGCTGTGGATTTGTCAACGTTGACGAGCTGGCAGGTTTGAGACCCGTGAGTGGTAGTAAATACAACCTTGGCTTCACATGGGATGGGACCCTGTGTCTTCATTTGTTTTGACAGGTGGTCCCCAATAAGTTGGCATTTAGTTTACGTATTTTCCACCCAAACAGAATCTACAAATGTACAAATCTTCAACCAAATAAGGGAAACTTGACTTAATAAGCTGGTGTAGAACTTTGTTGGATGACTTGTCTCCAATTTAATCTGAATACGACAATGTTGAAGACCATTGCCATAAACTGAATTTATTATGAAACTAGTGGTTAAACTTCCCAAACGAGGGGCTTAGTTGAGTGAAGTAGAGTTGACTAAGAACTTAAGATAACAGCATTTTGAGTTCCAATTCAAAGCATCCTATTCCAAACTGCTGATGATTAACAGTGGTATGAAAAAAACTAAGGTTACGAAACCTTTGATCTTTTATAATGGTATTTGTCATTTACATAAACCCAGGGGAGGACCGTCTACAGCATGGACTGTAATCAAATAAGGACATCCCCCTTCAGAGGTATTAAGAGGTTTACGCTTGTCCCTTCAGCTATGTCACACTCCTAAACTGCAGATATAATATATATATATAAATTCATACATATATGTGTGTGTGTGTGGATTCTCTATATCTACTTTCACCATTCCAGTTCTTGTAAACCCACGTGGGGTTAAAAAAGCTAGAGCAGTATTCAGGGAGGATGCCAGTGAAACTTGTACGTTGCTTTGCTAACCTGCAGAACATCTAACCAATCCACTGTGAGATTATTCAACAGCAAACTAACAACTTTCATCCAAGCCCAGATGGGATGTTATCCTATTCTAATTAGCCCGTAGGTAGGACTTCTCTCAGAATGCTTTTCAGCCAGAAGACATGGGGGTAGCTCACTGTCACAGGTAATGATGTGTCTTCTGCAAGGGGCAATGTAACCTTGAATCCTTCCGCCTTGAGCGGAGGTTTTGAAATGGGGAAAGATAGTCCCGGTTGAGTTTTGCCGTCCTGCTCCTCCCATGGTGTTACGGTATGAAAGAGAGGAAACTGACATGGAACGTCCAACAGTTTCCTAAGACTAAAGGACTCCAGTTCCCCAAAATGCAAGTCAAGGTAAGAGTCTCTAGACAGCATCTTGAGCCAACTAGCCACGGCACAACGTCTGATTGGCTGCTTGGTCACCTTGGACGCAGGACGTCTTTCTGGAAGGTTACTACGCATGCGTGAAATTCAGCTTCCTGTTTGTTGACTTCGTGGAGAAATCTGGATGCATGCTCAATAATCCAGGTATGGAAATCACTATAAGAGGCTAATCGGTTTAACTGGATCAGAAGTATATTCAGATACGTTTCGTCACTCAGCCAGGGTACTTCTTCAGTCTGAGCTGACTGCACGCATTCCCCCCTTAAAAGCCGTACATTGATATCACGCAGTATTCTGGGTTCGTATGAGAGTAGGGTGATCAACTGCACATTCAGTGGCAATGGATTCACAAAGGCTCTGAGAAGGAATTACGGTATTTAAAAATGTACTCTCAGGCCACCAACGCAATTCAAAGACGGTCGTTCCCTCTACATAAATGGCCTCTTTGACTCCCCCATGTTGTTCCATCCTCTTCGCCAGCGTCGGTTAGGTGTCCCCGATATACAAGTCACTGCAGTCCTGGCATTTAACAGCATACACTACATTACTCTGTTTGCGCCAGGGGACCCCATCCTCGGGGTGGACCAACTTTTGAGACGGTGTGTTTATGGGTTTGAAAGCACCTGAGACGCCATGTTAGAAAACAAAACGCGTCTCAACTGTTCCGACACTCCCGCCACATACTCAATCACTACCGGGTGGCTACTCGGTACAACCATGTCAACATTATAGCAGGGTCCTAAATACTCAGGTACAAATTCCTGTGCACATGGGAAGATCTCTGTCTTTTTAAAATCCCTCTAATACTACTCAATCCACCACAGGCGGCTCAAGCGGTCATGTGGGGCAGATGGGAAATGGCACAGTAGGACCAAATTCCTCATCAAGTATCGACGTCTTTCCCAAACAAAACCCTTCATCTTGTGGACTTGAGGTAAACCCAGTTATACAACACAGTTTATTCACTGATCAACACTTTGATATGAATCATCGACTCATTTAATCACAATTTGATCAGCGTTTGTCTATTAAACAAATAAACGGACTACTCGGTTCCACAGGGAGGAATTATGGTGTTACAGCAGAAAAACGTAAAGCTCAATCAGAGCGGCATAAAATATAAGGCATAATATATGGAATCAATTTAAACAAGGAGGAGATATGAAGAGTATGAACATGAATAACTGATACTCGTGTCTCCATCCTATAGGAAGCCTAAACTGTCTCTTTGATGCTATTCTCAAAAGTATCGCTGCAAATTGCAATTGCAAATGGTTTTTTTCATCCATGGGGTGGTGATGGGAGAGGATTTGCACAATGACTGCATGGAAGAAGGACCAGCTTAATGTGGCATTACCAGGACAGGCTGTGGCTAAGAAATGATGGATGTGCACTCTAATGACATCTAGTGGCGACAGACAGTATTGGTGATGATAGATTTAATAAGGACTGGCCCTGAGAAGACCATTTGAATAATGTGCTGGGCTTATGTCTTCTTTTAAATGAAGGAGTTTGACATGTTTGTAGAAAGCTTTGTATTCAGTGTGTCATTCTGGTTGATTATTTTTAATCCCATCACACTACTGTTGACGCAGAGGTCAAATGCTGTATATCATTTAAAATTATCCCATGGTAATCTTACTATCTCCTGATGAGAAACATAGTATCTGTTATTTTGGGGTCATTCAACGCTGACCTCGATTGTAAAAACAATATGATTCCTCCACTCATACGCAACCCATATTTCATACCTCCCTCGAGTGCATAGTTCACAATTACAATTTCAAGCAGTCAGTCATTGGTTGAATGGAAGCTAAACCACATAATCTCAATCCCCAAGCAGTGATGCCAAACTGTCATGATTGGATGTGAAGGATTTATCCAAAACTTAACACTATCGATAACCCACAGTGAATCACAGTGGACAGAGCGAGAGAGAGAGAGAGATCTGTCTCCTGATCTACTCTCACCCAACTCTCCCATCCTCCACTGAGTGGTTTGGCCCCGTTTCTTTCACTCAGCCCCTCCCCTAAGCCATTTGCATGATTTCCAATTAAATCAAATGAAATCATCCCATAAAATCTGTACACGTGCAGCGGATGACCCACTGAAAGGAGGTCAGAATCTGCTGAGGCAGAGGGATAGAGATGACCTGCATTTTGAGACAAATGAAGGCTTCATCCTCAGGATAAGTCATCGAGGCAAGCGGTGATGAAAGCTGTCTAACTCACATCATCACTCTGGCTTCTGCGAGATGTTACAATGTCTGTTGATCATGTTTTATAGTAGTTGACTTCTGTTCTCTCAGTAACCATCTCATTTCTACAGACATGTTTCCATTGTCAGATTGTGTTGTATAGGACCAGAAGCTAGACCGAAGGTCCCACACACAAGGGAACAGACTGTGCTCACGGCATAAAGTTCTGGTGAGTCTAGTATATATATTGTTGGCATTAGAAGTGGGATTTAGTATTGGATTAATTTGAAATCAACACGCCATGGTCTGGTATCATCATATTGGTTGTTCCTCTGTCCAGATTCTCCTCAATACTGAATTAATGCCCTCACACACAATCAATGATCACCATTGATCGTAAAAGGCTTTTGGATCCATTGTCAGAGCAATGTCCTGACTTCAGAGGCAGATGGGAAATAGTGTAGATATAACACTTCAGATT